>CAEGAE010073330.1:0-21360 GCA_903067095.1 Girardinus metallicus
GAGAACATGCAAACTCCATGCAGAAAGACCCCGGGCCGGGAATCGAACCCAGAACCTTCTTGCTGCAAGGCAACAGCTCTACCAACTGCGCCACTGTGCAACCCCATGTCAGACTATTAAAAAAAAAATTTGTACCATACCAGAAAGTCAACCAGTTTATGTTTTGACAGCAGACGGATGTTGGAAAATTTAACCAGTCATGCCACACTTATAACTAAAAAGCATGTGGTTTCACTGCCACTTACCACATGACATTGACATGCATTTATATATTTCAGTCTCTATGTATAATTTAGAACCTTTGTCTATTACTATATACCAAAGTGTCTCATGTTTCTTGAGCCAGTCTTTCACAAATTGAGCACAACTTTCTTTATTTCCCTCCCTTCCTTTTAGCCCTATGAAGGTCAGCAAGTTAGATGTCAGTGCCGCCATCGGAGGACGTCCACTTCATTACAACACAACGAGAGACGGATGCAGCAGAACGACAAAGCTACCCAGACGTATTGGAGAACTCCGAGCCACCCTGTAAGTCTAAACATCGTTCAGTCTAATTCTTCATCGCGGAAAGTTGAATTTGAAACAAAATTAAGTCGCTTCATGTGGATAAAGGCTCAGTGAATGCCATTTTAGCAAGTATTTCACAACACTGCTGCATTGATTATGTGATTAAATTAACACATTATCATGTAAAAAAAAAAAAAAAGAAAAAGCATCTCCCCTCCAATTTACAGTGGTAGGCAGACTGGTGACTGACTGCAGCCATGCAGTGCGTTAATCAGTTGAGTGCCTCTCCAGTCACCCACCACTGGAAAGACCTGCCAGGGAGGTAAATCACTGTCCTGGGTCTCCCCTCCCCTGTTTATTAAACTGTCTGTTTGCTTGTCACAGTGTCTCTTACTGTAAAACCACCCAGATCCAGTTCAACTTGGGATGCAATGTTAATGTTTGACTGATAAAGACAGACAGCAGGGAACATAGGAACAGGAATGAGGGAAACCAGAAAAATGTTTATGTACTTGTTTTCCGTTTGCAGTGTTTCGCTCAGCGGCACACAGGGTTTCAGCCAGTTATTGATTTTACAGCAGGAGAGCCACAGGCAGCATGATTAGCAAACAGTACACTAATTGATCCGCTTCCAGCTAAAAGGGTGAAACACACACACAGAGAACCATGTTATGTTTAGATTTTATATTTAAGGACAATAATGATTTAAAACAGAAAATTACCTTATTTGTCTTTTTGATTGCAATGCACTATTAGAGCTATTCTCTGAGGTGGGAAAATCTATGTTTTGATTTGCTACACATAGACACAGGGTATATTACCATCTACATTACAAAGTAATCTTGATAGCAATAGCAGATTATGGTTTAAAAGTTTCCATGGCAACTATTAAAGCAGGGCTCTATGCTCGACGATATTCATCTCTGTAGTGAGAGCCTCTGTGTCTGACCTGTGCTACCTGGCACATAATAACTCAGTAAAACACAAAACGCATTCAACATGTTCTTTGTCAAAGCTTACTATTGCTCTGAAAAGATCTGTGCAAACCTTTTGGAACGTTGTAGCAAGTGAATAGAAAAGAGACTACTGAATTAATAAAAAGCAGTAATAGTTGATCTGTACAAGATTTCTGCATTTCACAAACATAAAACCAATTTTTATTTTATTTTATTTTTTTTTTTGCTTCTAGTTTTGCTTTTGTACCATGTTGTTGAATGTCATGTTAAAAAAAAAAGAGAGGAGATAAGACAGTAATGATGAGGGTTTGTCATTTCCAGTTACCCATCAATTTGAATATGGTGTGAAACAAAGCTAATTTAATTCTTAGCACAGACACCAAGCAGGATGGTAAACAAAATATGAAGAGTCTGTAATTTCTGAAAATTGCCACAAAGCCCAGTTGTTTGGGAGGAATTAAAAGAAAAACAAATTTCTGCTCATATGTAAAAAATTTAAACTAGTAAAGACTGTTAAATGCAACTGAGACTTTAACTTGAATCGTGTTCTTAAGTCAAGCAAAACTTAGATTGAGCAACAGACACTCTGGGTGGGTTTGTTGTGAAATATAAATATTGGTGTCACTGATGCCAATAAATTTGCCAGCAAAGATGTTGGCATTGTCTGATTTTTCCTTACTAGATAAATACAGCAAAATTAGGTAAATATTTTTTCAACGCTTTTGAAAGTGAGCATATATTATTGCAAGATGGTGTTATTTTAAGCCTTTTTTTTTACCCATAGAGTTGTCAGCAGTGTCGTACATGTCTCTATCTGCCTTATCAGTGTTCAAGAGGTTAAAATGTACACTGAGATTTCTGGAATCCCTGAATTCAACCGGCATCTTTGCAGTAAATCCTTTTGCCTCTGTGTCTTGTGTCATGGGGTCTCTGTAAATTGTGCTCGGTTTGCGCCGATATTATCTGGGCCCGATTGATATCTGGAGAATTTAGAGGCTTGGTGCACCTCAGACTCTTTGTTGACTCTTCCTAAACGGTTTTTCACAGGCTCCACTGCTCTCTTGGAGAGAGAGGTGTTTGATTCTGCAGGAGAAACTGTAATTTTGTGGCAGGGAAACATACATGTAAATACATTAAAAGAAGATGTCACCTGCCTTAGAATTTTTTTGACAACAAGACAGGTTACCTGTCAGTTTTAATGTTTTAGCTGGTATTTCCACAAAGTTCAGTTTATTTCCATAAAAGTAAAATGTCAGGTGTTTATCCAGAATTGTAATTTCTAACAGAACTGAATATTTCCATACAGCAGCAGGTTTTTTATTTATTTATTTTCTCAAAACTCACATTTGACACAGGACTCACAGAATTCCACAGTGGCAGACGAGAAGAGGTGTTTAATTTGTATTGAAAATAGAGTAGTCATTAAATTTGTCTAGCGAGACAACAATAGAACTCAAAAGCTTTGTATCTAGGTGGTGTTTGTGCACCATGAATTATGCAGTTGTACAGCTCATCTTTAAGAGCCCATGTGTGAGTAATTAAGTGTTTCTGGGTTTTCGTCCAGCTCACTCTGCTGTATTTAATATGCTTGTCAATATCAGCTGAAACAGGCTTTTATTTAGGCTTCTAATGAATTTCTAAAATCCTGCAGAGAAAACTGTCGAAGCAAATACATACCAGTTTACACCTAGAAGACTCATAGCCATTTAGACATTGTTTACACATATTTTCATCAATATAACAAGCACACCAAAAGCACAGTAAGCCAAAATAGCCCCTCACTAGGAAGACCTCACACTAGTCCTCAAGCTGCTTGGATTCGTTAGCTCCTTCACTTTTCCTCCAGACTCTGGGTTACCTTTTTCTAAAAGGAGGAACAATAGTCCAGTCCTTTTTCTCCTCAATGCAGATGGCACTTCTGATAATTTCAGAAGTGTTTTATGTAGGAGTGGATTTACTCAGTGAAAGTTGTAGAGTCATTTCTCTGACTCCAGCAACTGTCCAAGTCTTGTGAATTTCCCCCAAAAGTCTTGAATGGGCTTTGTTTTGCAGTCGTCTCGAGGCTGTGGCTGTCCCAACGGCTTGAGTCATTTATTTGTGTACTTCTCATTTATAGGTTTGAACATAGCCCTTTTCTTTAGCATTCATTTGTTGTGGCTTGCCCTCTTTATGGATAGTCTCAATGACGGTCTGGTGGAGAACTGTCAAGTCGATGAAAGTTCAGGGTTCACAGATGACACCATGACAAAGGCAAATAAGACAGAAGCTCACAGTCTTGTTGAAAAATGGAACAAAAGCGGAAAACGTTTAAAAATATGTATGTGTAACTAGATGAGCCAGACAAATCTCACTTTTGTCTGCGCATCTCTCCAGTATTTGTTGATAGTCAATGCTGGAGGGCGAGGTTATTGCAAATTATTGCACATAAGCGGCCTTTTATTAACACCCCCAAGTAGCTCATCGGGTGGAACTTTGAGGCCTGTTTTCTCATTAATCTAATTTGCAAAGTGCCAAAATTCAAACGGCCACATTTTTTTTATATTTTTTTCTACATGTTTGAAATCATTACAAAGCTTAGACTTCACACTTTCAGAATCTGTAACTGTCTCTAAACGTCCGCGGGGAGTCTTATGTAAAATTTACATTTTCTGAGAAACTGAATTTTGGGTATTCATAAATTATAAGCTCCAATAATCAAAATTAACATAAGTCAATTCCTACACTACTTGAGTTTGCATCTAAGGATTTGTTTCATGTATGAGTTTCATGTTTTGAATCAAGTTAGAGAAATGGATTACTTTTTTAAATTATTTTGCTTCTGATTTTATATTCCACCTGAAGGACTGGCCACGGATGTTAGGAAACATGCAATGCAGCCTTTTGTGATCATGTGCAATCTAAGTTGCTTTCTTGCAAGAAATACAGGGAGAAAAGAAAAGATACTTACTAAAATGGATAGAGTTGTATGTCAATGTACAAGATGAGCACAATATCGATCAAGCTTGTTGCAGCTCATCACACACCATGCGTCACATTAGAAACCACTTAAATGTTACTTGTAGAGCAATAATCTGTGAGAGCAGTTCCCCGGAGGAATCACAGCAGCACAAGAAAAAAAAATGCTTTCCCTGCCGTCTCTTTCATCTTCTTCTTCTTCTTCCTGGATGGGTATCATTTTTAGTCATTTCACATTTGCCACAATAGAAAAGCCGCACAGCTTTGTGTTTGTCTGCCCGTGTTTCTTTGGCCTGTGTGTAAGTGCGAGAGCAGAATGTGCCACACACAAACACTCGCGCATGCACACATCTCTTGTGCTTGAGTGGGGAGCACGCTCGGTGAATGTGACTGAACAATGAGTTCAGCCGAATGAGGACTGGAGAGACGACCTTGCTTATAACCCAGATAAACAAAGATGCAGATGAGCAGCCGCAATGAAACAAAAGGCAGCAGAATAAGCAGTGTTACATCAGTGGCAGACAGAGAGGATAATTACAGCCACCCTCCTACTCCCTCTTTGCTTCTCAAACATCCTCCTCTCTTCTCAGAGCTTTCCCAGTGTCTTTTTTTTGTCACTTATGCTCCCTCGCTCTGTGGCTCGCTTGCTTCAGTGATTTCTCCTCTTGACTGTGCGTCTCCTTGTTTTTGCCTGAGATTGTTTCTCCTCTCGAATTCTTAACTTTTGCCGTAATTGGATCAATTTTTCGTCACAGGCAGTGAGAAAAGGGAGGAAAATGATCAGGTTCTCCCCTTCCGTATCCTGTTGTTATTTCTGCTCTCGCATTTGCAGGCAGACGGCTGCAAATGCACTCTGCCTTGTGCGTGCTCGGCGTTTGATAGGTGAGGATTTAATTGCTAAAGTCAGTCAAGCGAGTCACTGTGGTCAGACCTAAGTATTAATAATAGCCTGATACGTAAAGCTCTGTGGATTAGAGGAGCCAAACAAGCAAAATAAGGCTGTTAGAGACAGCGTGTTGTCAAGGAAGTAGGTATATGATAGATAACGAATGGGAATTTTTACTTGGCTTTTTAATTCTTGTCCTACTTTTACGCTATCCGCTTAAGGAACATAAGAGGCTGACTAACACATCTTAAAAGTGAGAGCAAGGGACCTGAAACACCAAGCCAACGATCTGCTGTAGGCATAGATTAAACACTGGAGGTGGCAGCTGGAGGCTGCCTCTGTGGTGTGCTGAAGTTATTTTTCTTTTCCTTTTTTTTTTTGTCTTGTGTAATCCTTATATGAGGAGAAACTGAACAGGTGGTCTGGTTCTGTAACACATTTCACATGTTGTTTCACCTGTTGTGTTATGTCTTCAAGGACTTTGCATAGGATGAGATAACCAATTAAAGCTATAACAATTATCAGTGTTGCATTCAAATGTATGTAGACAGTTACATGTATGGATTTAAGTAGCCAACAGTTTTTAAGTGGCAAGTTATGTGTTGCATACGATACAGTGCTCTACTGCAGAAAAGGAATGACGGTTGCAAAACCGTGTTTGGAACATTAAAACTGGTCATCTTTTAACTTTCTATTGGTGACTTGCAAACGTGTCAATATGTGTTGAACTTGTTCACATTTGTCAGCTTACAACAAATTTCACAATAGCTCAGTGTCACTCAGATTTTCAGAAATTAATGTTACCGCAGATGTCCAGTCCAGTTTAGCGTCTAGACATGAACCGTCATTTTAACACATTATTGTGCTTGAATCTGAGCCAAATTGTTGTAGCTCTGCCTGCATGGGTCATAGTCCGGCTCAGGTCTTGTTTTTGTTAGTCATTAAGGTTTTTTTGTAAGAATTATATTTGGCTCCATTCATCAACTTTACCCATTTTATGCAAAAGCCTCCCTGCACCATGACGCTATGTTTCAGAGTGGAAATGCTTTATTGAGGGTGACAAATAGTTTCCAGCTTCACATAGAGTTTTGTATGTATGCTACATGGCTTACCACTCTTTCATGAGGCTGGAAAGTACACAGCTATTAGTGTAGAGTTCCCATGGACCTTTCAATGTTTTCTTTTTTTTAAAGGCTTTGTTGGCTCTGGCCTTTATTTGAGAGTGGTCAGACAGGAAAGTGGGTAATGAGAGAGGAGGGGAGGACATGCAGCACAGTTTCATCAGGTCAGGAACCAAACCTGCAACAGCCGTGTCGAGGACTAAGGCCCCCTTATGTGGGTTTTGCTTTACATCTGCACCACCACAGCACCCGGGGTCCTTTGACTTTTTCTCTGATGAAAGCTGTCCCTGCTGGTCAGCGTTGGTGAACATCCGTGTCTTGGTACATTTGCAGTTATCTCACATTCTTTCCGGCCTCAGAAACTCTCTAGAAATGTTCTTTTATAGCCTGACCCTCCTTATTGTATCTTCAGAATCGTCCCTGACCTCTGTGCTGTGTCCTTTGATCTTTATGCTGTTTGATCATGGATTGATAAAAATGTTGAAAAACAAGCATTAATTTTCCTTATTTTGCTTACTCCACAGTCAATGGATTGCAGTTTGTGGTTGTAATGTTATAAAAAAAATGGGGTTAAAATACATTTGCAGGACAATCTTTGAATTTTGACAGCCAAATACAACTATACAGTAGGTGTTCTGGTACTAAGTTAAGGAAAGTGGAATAGCAGATTTATTAAGGCCGCCCCCTTTGTGCCAATGCCATAGTTCAGCTGTGCTGTCAAGGCTCAGCCACACAAAGGTCTGATGAATTTTACTAATGGCATATCAAAAGAATAATTTCAATATTCCCCTTTCTGTCACACTGCTCTTGCAATGCTCTCTCAGCTCTTCATCAGAGAGCATTTATAATGATGGAAAATGCAAAAAAAAAAAACAACAGAAACGGCTGGCTGAAACTGATGAAACTGTAAAATGTGCTCAATGCTGTCAGGATTGTTCAGAAGCCCTCAAACTTACTCTTTTGTTCTCATTGCCTGGTCCTCTGCAAATGAAGCCTTGAAGTGAAGTTCCTGCCAGGACCTCCTGCTGAAGCTGTTATTGGTGTTTAATAAAAGCCTGGGACAGAAACATCCTCCTCCTACAATAGTCACACTGGGAGGCCTCCATAATGGTGTCGACTGTACCTGCAAGGGAGATGAAAACTTTTTTTTTTTTTTCCTGTTTTTGTGTTGATGTGTCAAACATATAGTTTGTGTGTGTTACAACATTATTTTAAGAGGTGGCTCTCTGCATAGACGAGAAGGAAGTAACAATTCAATAGTTTGTTTTGAAATCTGCCCAACATGAATTCAGAAAAAAGCTTGGAAACTACATTGCTGGAAGCATGCAAATGGCACCAGGATGGTCAATATTCTCAAAACCTTGAAACATACCATGTATGTGGAGTTTACTTTATCTACCAAACCCTGGTAGCAGAGCATTTACACCATAAAAATGTTATTGTCATGCAGACAGGTTTAAGTAGGTCAACATGTCTGAGTTGTTGAATTGGCCTTTAAATGTCCAACATTATAACTCAATGGCATAGTTGTGTGATGTGCTGGACAATCATGTCTTTCCACTGGCTACGGCATTATTTCTGCTCATAACATGCTGCCAGAATCTGCATCTTCAGATTCTGGCAGCATGTTAGTAAAGTCTGCACCTCAATGGTTAGGGCTGTTTTGACATCAATAGAGAGAGAAAAACACACTATTTGGCAAGTGGTCATAATATTAAGTCTGATTTCAATAGGCTTTTGTATTGTCAGATAATGGTTCTAGTTACTCAGACTTAATTTTACATATATCCAAGTGTTTGCCATGCATTTGTTGCTCAGTTCTCCATGAAGGTTTCTCTTTCGCCTCATTCCTTTTTGCAGATTGGAAAAGTGTTTGAATATTGAAAAAAATAAGGACCTCGGTGAGATGTGCTGAACAGGTCTCCGATCTGTGTTGGCCCCACCTCGGCTTACAGGACTTAAAGGATATGTGGCTAATGCCAGAAACCACAGGACACTGTTAAGGGATCTACTAATGTCCGTTCTTCAATAGGTCAGGGCTGTTTTGACATCAAAAGATGGCCATTATGTTATTGCTGTAGACTGCATTTCTTCAGTAACAAGACAGGGTGGTATTGTGTCCCTCTATGACATGATCACCTCAACTTGGAGGATCTACAAAAAAAAAAAAAAGGTTTAAGATAAGTTGTGTGCAAACGGTGAAAACATGGCCAATTCAACAAAACTCGGTGTGCATCTGACTGAAAGGCTCAGTTTAGCTTCTGTCTCTTTAAGGCCCTGTTCTGAGTACACTGCAAACATTTTCAAACACAGAGGATGCCTATGTACTTTGAAGTGAAGCCTGGCTGAGATCTTATGCTGTCTTGAGTGAAACTTCTTGAGAGAACTTTTTTTTTCCCCACTATATCATTGAATAAATACATTTATTTCTCGCTGAATATTATCCTAACACCTCTCCTGGATCCAAACAGCAAAGTCAATCCCAACATAAAAAAATATAACTCTGATCTAAGCAGAAAAGTCTAAAATTTAAGGAATAGCAACCATGCGTGCCAGTAAAGCCCACAGTCAGGCTGGACTGATCTGTGTTGTTACAGAGAACCTTTCTAGTCGATACAGCCAGAGATTAACAGCCTCCTTGACTGGACTGTCCCTTCTGCTGCTGCTATGCTTATTACCACACGCATAGCTTCAGCGCTATGCATCACATCATGCATTATGCAGAGTCAGGGCTGCACTGTGTCACATCATTTCTAATGCACCTATTTTTGGTGGTGTGCCACACTTGCTATAGCTCAGTAGGTAAGATGCAAATATGTTACGCTACAATAAGATGAATAGTAAAGAAACAAAATCACTGCATTGCTAATAAGGAGATGCAAGGTGATCAGGATGCAAGGTGTTATTGAGAGAGAGAAAAGCTATTATTGGTGTGGACTTAGCAGAGTGTTTACAGTTACAGAATATCTTGAATAAATCAGGAAGAGAAAAACCATAAGAAACATAGATCCTCCTTTTCTTGTTCTTGCTTCTTGGACACACAGCCCTTATAGAATAATGCCGAGAAATTGTTTTATTAAATATACTCTTTCTATACTTGGATGTGTCCTGCGTAGGTATTTTTTGTGTTGGTGATTTCCCTGCAAAGAAAAACAAAAGGTCAAATAACATAATAAAGTTATGCTAAGAAATAAAATTTTAAAGTGGCCTCACATGATGTATTGGTCTTTGCTTGGCAGAATGAAGGTTTGCATGTCGCTTTGTTTTTGTGAAATGTGCTAATAGTACAGATTATACTTGCTTAACAATGCCTTGGTGCTTCACTATAGATCTTTTACAACTATGTCACCAAATCGCATTGCGGGGCCGTGACAGATGTCGGAAGTGAAGTTTTCCCAAGTTGTTTTTGCCAATGTAGCCATGGCTTCATGTCAAAATAATTGGTCTGTGGATGTAGAGCATCTAGGTGGGGTTCATGGACAATAGTATTTCTAAATGTTGGCGATACTACTTAGAAACCCAGTCATAGCTTCTCCGAGTCTGTTGATTTGATCAAATCAGTGACTTTTTCTTCTTCTGAATTCAGGCCACATTTATATGTCATAAACAGCACTTCCCCTTACAACAGAGCAGACTAAAAATCATACAAAAGTGTTGGTTACATGATGGTGGGGCATTTTTCTCCATGATCAGACGTGCGTACCGTCTCTAAATTGCAATATTTGCATCTCACTAATCTTTCTTTCCTATGAAGTATATGAATGTTAATCTTATTATCTTGTAAAATGTGTTAGCTGCAAAACCGCATATACACACGGGGCTGCCAGTCCTTATGAATGATGGCTGCTATCCATCTCAATCTTGTTTCCTTATCAAACAGTATAGGCTACTATGACAAGTTTGGTTTGCAACCTTGTGTGTTTGTTCAGCTGACTGTCCAGCACCCTATGACAATTTTCACTGCGAAATCAATTAAATAAAAGCGATTTTAGGCTACCATCTGTTTTTTTACAGGAATTCATTCACACATAGGTTGTTTTGGTGATCGTAAAAGCGGAGTGGCTGCTTTCTGAAGTGCATGATGTCTTGCGCAAAGGATCAATTACTTCTTTGAGCAGGACTTTCGGTGTGTGTGTGTGCGTGTGTGCGCGCTTGGGTATGTCATACCTTTTGTCCTTTGTGTCTTTGCTCTGCACAGGGTGTGCTGCCCAACCCCTTGCTGTCCCCTTGGCATGCACAGCAGCAGGGCTTGATCCGTACCAGCATGCCCCAGCTCAGACACAGTGAGTTACTAACATTCTTTGCTGATGCTTCTCTAACATTCTATAACAAAACGCATATGTGTTCAAAAAAATTCAACAAGATTTTCAGTCAATTGTATATTTATTGTATTTTTTAAGGGATGTGTTTCACAGCTACAGGCACATTTTGCTCAAACCAGATTTTTACCAGAGATTACATTATATCAAAACTGGAAAAAGTAATGCACAAATAAAAGAATAAGCAGGTAACTAAACGAATAAATGGAAAAGACACACAATGTATGTAAAGGGAATAAAAATTGTTTGTTTTTATTGTTTTTATTTTGCTTTGTGAAAACTGTGATCTTCAGTGTTGCCACTGTTGTTGCGGAGTGAAGAAGAATCAAGCGTAGCTATTTTCGGTACAGATGAGTAGTAAGATCCAAATTGTTGTATCTCTACTAATGATTTCTTTTTCTTTTGTGTTTTTGTCGACTTTCAAGGCTCGTAGTTGTTAATTTAGTGATAATACATCTACTCCAGCTTACAGCAGGGGTAGTTTCAATATGTGATGTCCATGAATAAAATACCAGCTCTCCATCAGGCAACGTATATTCAGCCCTTGAAGAGTAAAACACACAACACACTCTTTGCTATAAACATAAACCTGAAAGTAAACCAGTAGAACTTTATTAAAAATGACAAGACTGAAGAAATGTTGAGATTGTTGTCACAACCATCTCAACTTATCGAGCACAACAACAAAGCTTTTGTGAGCGCAGAGCAGATGTGTTAGTGGATAGACAAGGTAGGCAAAGAACAATAAGAATAGGTGAATAGCCCTTTGAAAATGCACATATGTGAGTGAAAAACACAGAGGGAAGAAAAATACGAATAAAGGAATCCACGCTGCTTTCTTTTTATGCGTCTCCCCAGGACTCAGCCTTTTATTGATAAGGAATATGGGAAAAAAATGTAGCCGAGGTACATTTATTTTACAATTAAGTTATTTCAATGTTTAACAATTTTTTTTTACATACATAAACATAGCAATGTTTAATGAAGGTGTTATTAGCTGCCAGTCTAATAGCAGTGAACAGTGAATTCTTTTTTTTTTTTTGGAAAAAAAAAAACAACAGAATATTTTGCTAGTGGAAGTTTTTATTTTCAGATTAAAGAATTAGACATTGAAGTTAATTAGGAAAATCCTAACTATACTTGGCATTGCAAGAGTTTGTTTTTGCACCTAACATATGACCTTGTTTTGAAGCTTTGTTTTACTTCTGGGAAAAACATCCAGCACAGTAAAAAAAAAATAAAATAAATACGTACCTCTTTCTCTTTAACCTGCAGCTATTTTTTATCCATGCTGCCTGTCTTCAAAACCCCATCCTCCTCTCAAGTCTACACTCTGTCTCTCAAAAAATCTGAATGTGATTGAACCTCTCTCATTCATTCTCCTCTGCCTTTGCCTCCTCATTGCATAACGCCTTTGGCTAGGAGTGGAACATCTAGTGCACTACTTCACTGACACAGCGTGGTACAGTAACCCTTTCTTTTATGTGAAGATGCTGCTCCCTCAGACCAACACACCGCACTGGAGTTTGGCGTCAGAGGGCATGACAGAAGCATGTCCTTGTACAGCTGTTGGCATGATTTGCTTTTGGTTTTTCAGCTTTTACTTTGCATAAATTCTCCATTGATTTTGTAGATGATAATAAAGAGTGCTACAGTGTCTTGCAAAACCTTTTTTATTCATATTTTGCCACAAACACAAACTTTGACTGATTTTTCTGGGGTGCGGGTTTGTGATATGCCAACATAAAGTAGTGCATGTGCACAGAAGAAAAATGATAAATGGTTAGAAAACCTTTTTGCAAAAATGTAATAAGAAAAAAACCTGTATTACACGATATTTTGGAATAGGCTGAATCTAAATCTGATTGCGAGACTTGTGACTTCTTTACAAAGAAGTACAGGAGATGTGGAAAGCTGCTAGAGACATACCCCATAAGACCAGCAGCTGCATCTAGGACACTGAAGTGTTGACGGGGAAGTCTGAAAACACACAGCGCGTTTGAAAACCATATTTCATTTTTCTTTCCTCTTCAAAAAGTCATGCACTGCTATTTTAATCAAACCCAATGAAATCCTCAAAAAACGTTAAAGTTTGTCTTTGTGTTGAGATTAGAATATGAAAAGTTCAAGCATGAGTATGAAAATGTTTGTGAAACACAGCTGATAAGGTTTGTGGGGTTTTACAAAACTCTTTTGTTTCCAACTTTCATTTGTGCATGTTTTTCTCTTTTCCTTTCCAGCTTTACT
The DNA here is from genome assembly GCA_903067095.1 of Girardinus metallicus. Taxonomy (NCBI): domain Eukaryota; kingdom Metazoa; phylum Chordata; class Actinopteri; order Cyprinodontiformes; family Poeciliidae; genus Girardinus; species Girardinus metallicus. The sequence continues at coordinate 12,992 of CAEGAE010073330.1, forward strand.
ATTTAAGGTTCAAAAGTCACTCACATTTAGTAATGATCCTGTGTTAATGGGTGCAGATACACTTCATACCTGGATTCCTCTGTGTAAAACATGAAACAACTTCTCTGTTCTTTTAACTCCGATCCAGCCTTCTGCATGGTACGTCACAATATTGACGGTCTCATCCAGGATTTTGCTACAATCACATCCTTCAGCAAACTCTCACAATTTCTCAGTTCATATATTCCCCTTCCTGCATGCTGTTTTCAAGTCGCTCGCTTACCCCTCGTGGTGATTGAAGCTGCAGACGAGACAGATCACAGTTGGCCACGACATCTTCCAGGTGCAGCAAATTGGCACTTGGGTGGATTTCTGTTAATGCGATAGCTATCATTAGAAGCTGAGATATTTACCCGCATGACAGTGCATCAGAAAGCGCCGAGTGATTGCTGCAAATTATTAGTATCTGAAGCAGACACCTGTAGATGCAAATAATTACTGGCTGCATGTCATGCCGCCATCACACAGTCTCCCTCCAGCCAGGAGAAGGTATAAATACGCTGTGTCGTGTGGGCTAATGACATGCCTTACAATTAAAGGTGCCAGGTTACTGACATGCTTCCATTAATAGACTTCTCAGACCGGATTTGTTATGAACTCCAGATGAAATGTAGAATAAAGTCGGCTTTTAAAGTTTCTCAGCGTGAATGCAGATGAGATCAAAACATGAAAAGGGATAAAAGTTGTGTTTTATCCACTTCGTTGATTATGCTCATGTCGCTTGTTAACAAAGTGCATAGTGACATCTCCTGCTAATTGTGATTTGTCTTTTGAATTATTAGAGCCATCAAGGGATTCTTCCCCTCTGCCACTGAATATGGAAAAACAAACTAATAACATAGTGGAATGGCAAAGATAATATGCCCTTATGCAAGAAGCACCACAAGCATTTGTTCATAAGACAGTTTGAGTTGCAAGTCTTTGACAAGAAAACAACAGTTTCACTTGGAAGAATTGGTCCAAAAATAAGCTGCAATGTGGCAGGGGACCAGGAGATGGAGCTGTGGTGCCTAATATTGTACCCCAACCCACAGCAGAAAATGACCACTGGTGAAAACATACACAGCAAACCTGACCAGTGCAGCTAGATGTATATGTGCGCATCCTATGAGACCCTCTTACCTTCTACTCAGAGGTGCATAGTTGTGCTAAGATGGGATTCAGGCTCATTAGTAGCTGTTCATGGTTTCAGGTGGGTTGAATACTGTAAGATCCTGCCAAGGCACAGAGGTCCCAAAAGACCAGATGCTCAGATATCCAGATGTAAACTCTGATGGCCATTGATAGTTTACAGATCTATGTGAAACTCGACGGCTCATGTTAGAAACAGCAAGAAGTGTCTGTATTGACGATCCGGGCTACTTAGAATATGAACACAAATCGACTTTTTCTGGAATAAATCTGAAGTGGACGTGAAGAAAAGTTGAAGTTGGCTTGCTATGTTATACAGGCCCTTGAATTTATTTGTGTTTTGTCACAGTACAACTGCACAGTTGGAAGTTTTTGCGGGGTGATAAAATAATATCTGTCTGTATTATTTTATCTTTATAAAAGATAGATATGTAGGATCACAATATTTGTTGCAATAAATGTGTGCGATTATTGGAAAAAACAGTATGGTTTCAATATTTGGTCGGCTTTTGTAGTTTATTCGCTTGAATGGGGATTAGTTGCAGCAGATTCCAGTATTAAATAATAACATCGCAATTTTGTGATTTTCCTAAATAGAAATCTGAAAAGTGTGGCAAGAATTTTCTGGGATAATCCATCTCAGCACTGTGTAAATCCACCCCATTAGGCTACATTTTGAATAAAAGAGCAATAATGGTTATGCTAATAATTTGCCACTCAACTTGTACTATTTGCACCTATATATTTTATTCATCTTATTGGATTGTTGTGGTACTGGAAGGCGAACCCCCACCATACATTTATCAGTTATTTTAACATCCTGCAACACATTTCCTTCAGATGGGACAGCTTACCTGACTCAGCTATAAAAGAGGGATCCCCATGATGCTGCCACCACGAGGTTTTAAAATGCAGACGGAGTGTTTACGTTTGATGTTCATTATTATTTTCCACCATATATTGCTTTTTGCATGTTGAAGGTGTTACTTTGTGTTGGTATGTGATATGTTGATGTTTGTTGCTGTAAAATGGAAAATTCCATAAGACCCGAACAATGTGGAAAAACTACTGTATTGTTTTGTAAAAACAATTCTTTTAAGACTGGAATGTGAAGAAATCAGAAAGAAGAAATCACAGCAAAACCGGTCCTGGTTTAGACAGTTAGCTTCAGTTTAAAACTGTAAGCTTCTAAAGGGAAAAATGGTCATTTATTATTATTTTGTTGTCTCTAAGATATTTCTGGTTAAATTGTCCGGTGGTTCAACGACCCCACACAGAAAATGGCTCAAAAGAAACCAAAAACAAAGAGTACAACATGAAAAACTTCTTACCCGCTTGTTTTTAAACTGTCCTGTATGTCGTTGCTTTTCCCCATTTTGGGAACAGTTAAGGGCCCGTCAAAGAAAACCGCCTTCATTTTGAAGAGTAAACAAACAAGTGGGGAAAAAGGCAGAATGTTTGTATGCTTTCTGATTTGAAAATTCATTCACAACAGCAAAATACTCAGCAGTGTGGCTACCATGGGGATCACAAACGCACCACCTCTGAAACAATGACTATTTGCTGTTTTCTCTCTTTTTTTTTTGGTTTATTTATTTATTCTTTTTTCCTTTTTCTCCCGCAGCCTCGAACTCTACAGCCTTTCAACCCCTATCTCAACGAGCAGCCGCACCAGGAAAGACTAATAAAATCTCCCCCCACCGAGGGCCACAGTAAGCTCACACGGAGCAGATCAGAGGAAGCGACTTGCAAAGATAATGACCGTCCTCTTGAAGCCACTGAAGTAGACGTATCGGGGGCGGGTGGCTCTGACAAGCTGAGTCATCTGCCCAGGACCAACCTGCGCTGCCCCTGCTCTTGCGCTCCACGGGGAATAACTGGCACAGACGGTCCAGCGTCAGCACCTCCATCCGCTTCGCAGCTTGGGCGGAGAGCTCCCGCTGCGCCGGCACAGAAGTCTGACGTGCCGAAATCGGCTCGCCCTCGCACGCTGCAACCTCCTCGCGTCCACAAGCCGACGTCTTCACCCGCGTCGGATTCAGTTGGTGTTGGCGGCTTGGCCTTTCTAAAATCGGGTCGTTCGTCGGGTCCTCCGGCTCACCAGACAAAGCAGCTGCCGCCTCCGACAAGAGGCCTTCCATGCTTTAATGCCGAACCCCGGGGGCAGGCTCCAAAGCTGTGTCAAACTTCGCTTCTTCAGCCTCTCAGAACTTCGGAGCCTCGCTGAAATTCACAGGGAAAGTTGGGGAAGGTGTCATTCAAAGTCTTTGGGACAGCCAGGATCCCTTTGAGTCACTCCTGCCTCCCAAAGCCAAATAATTCCCCAAGGAAGTGAATGACATTGAATTTCACTGACAACCTCTTCTCCCAGGCCATATTAGTTGTAGATTTTTTTCCTTTTTCTTTGACCTATGTAGATAATTAGGGGTTTACTGTAGTTTTGTTCCATGACTGCTAATGGTGCAATTTTTACATTGGCTGCCAAAACTAGATGGTAGGATGTTTCATTCAGATTGGATTTTATATTACAAGTCAATTCCATTAGCTATGCACATGTCAATGAATACTGAAGGTGGAGGAAAACAAGTTTCACACTTTGCACTTGACATTTTTTTTTGTTTTGTTTTTCTTTGCAACAGCCTCTGGCTAATGTCCCGTTTAAAATTTCAGGACTTGTTGACTTTAGACAGCTTTGCCCTTTGACACACAGGTGCATTTGGTTTTTAAACACAGAGTCGATGTGATTGTGACCTCTGCTGTGCCTTAGAAGGCCCAGGGGGAAATGGGAGCGAAAACAAGAAGTGAGACTGAGTCCCCAAAAAAAAATAAAAATAAAAGGGGGAGGAGGGAGAAAGAAAAAGTGAAAAGCACAGCAGCAGACTGAAAAGCTAATTTGTCAAAGCCCTCTGAAGCTTGTCACTTCCGGACAGAGAATATGTGCGTGTGTAAACGTGTTTGTTGGCGTGTTCATATGCTGAGTGAAAGGGCTTTGAAGAGCAAAGGAAAACAGCTCCCCCAACATAGCTGTGTGCATCATTGTAGCTCAGTTCACTGTACTGTGCTTATATTTTTGGGTAAACATTACAAACTCTGCACATATTAGCAAAAGGGGTCATCAACCCTCCGTTGAAATGCTTTATGATGTAAATATAGGAGCAGAGAAAAGCAATACCCCTCTGTTAGTGAAGCTGTGTCAATAACAGTGTGCCAGTCAAATGTAATCAGTATAATTACACTTAAAGGCATGAGAGTGTGCATAAGTCGAAAACACTAAGAAGAAAATAGTAAGTTTTAATGGAATAGAGTCACTGTTTGAGAAAGTTTTTTGTTTTTTTTTATATTCAAGCCCTGAAATCAGTTCTACAAGGCAAAACCAGAACCAAATCTGTCGATATTGCAATTTAAAGTAGATGTAATGAATAAAGTTCATAACAACGTGTCCCAGTGTGCCAAGTAACCCTTAAATATTGGAAGTTGCAAGCAATTTGTTCCCATTATTCAAAGACTGAATCAAATTCGGTTTACTTTAACAGCACAGTGAAAGATTCAAAACAAATGTAATCTTCAGGGACTTTACAAAACAAACAGATTTAGTTTATATAGAGAAATATAAAAGTAAAAAAAAATGTGTCTTTAAAATGATCTAATTTAACAACCTATGCTGCATAAGAAGAGAACACTTTGTGCTTTTGTAATTTTAGGTTTTTTTGTTACCAAGTTTTTTCAGACACAACTTGTGTCTCATCATACTGACCACTCATCACTTACTACCTGGAAAAGGTGCATTCTGTACCGGCTACGGCAACTGAGTAATTTTTTATATTTTAGTCATAGACTTCTATGTTATGTGCCTCCAATAAATATCTTTCAGGAAGAGGTCAGCTGAGAGATTTCATGTGATCTGGGGTTATAATCTGACAGTTAAGTAGCCATGAATTAGGATTTAAATGAAAAAGAACGAGGAATAAACTACAAGTGAGATTTAAATGCAATTCGCAGAAATGCTTAACTACAATGAAAAATACTCATACGATATGGTTTTAAGTAAACCAAACCACAAGACATCATCACAGAACTCATTATTTTGGTATGCAGTTTGCACTTCTTCAGCTTTTACTACCTTGCAAAGTGAACACTCATTGACTTAATTGCAACTGCTAATGGAGAGAAAAACAACAGCAACAAACAAATGTGCCTTGAGTTGTTTACCAAGGAAGGGTACTTTTGAATTTCAGCGATCTACTTGTAAAGGTACACTGAATGCAGATTGTTTGGTTAGCATTTGGTTTTGTTCTAAGCTGCATGAGTTTGCCATCTGAGTGGCAATCTGTGCATGGGTTGTTCTTCTGTGGGCTGGTCCTCGCCATCCATGTTCAAACCCAGGAGGAACAAGACTTCCTCTTGTAATGAAATTGGGCATAACTTACTTCCTTTTTTATTTGTGATTTAAAAAAAAATTGTTTTAATATATTTTAATAATGGTTAATTTATATATATATATATTTGCTTCCTTCCATTATATGTTAACAAAATATATGTATTTGATTCGAAAACTATGCAAAAAGTTGTTTTTGTTTTTATTAGAGCTGTACATTATTTTGAATTCCAATCATCTGTGCATTATGTGCACAACGGCTAAAGGCTGCTTGGATTTTGCTGGTTATTAACCAGAAAACTTAGGCCTTAAGGCCCAATATGCTGAAGCTTGCATACAGTGGTGTGTGGACATTGTTTTGAAAGAGTACGAGTAAAGACAATGCTGTTAATAAGTTCAGTTAGTGCCCAATATTCAACAATAAAATAACAATTACATGTTTTTTTTCCAATATTTTGACCTCCTTGTTGTATTTAAAATGCATTTCTTGTTTTTCTAAGAAAACAAATTGACGTTTTTCAGGAAAACCTCTCACCTTAATACTGCCAATTTGTTACAGCTACTGTGTGGGCGCAGTACCTGATTAAACCCTGCTGCTTGAGCTCTCTGGTTAGAGCAGACCTGTTGACAGCTGTTCATTGTTTCACATGCTGGCGTTACAAAAAAAAGCATAATTATACATTTTACAAAGACGAGCAATATTCTTATTCAGGGCCCCATAATATGGTGGCATGATATCAAAACATATTTCTGCCAACCCTAATCCGAAACACCAACCAATAACAGCAGTTTAACAGGGATTAATAATAATAATAATAATAAAAAAAGAGTAAAGCTGCTGTCTTACTCTATCTGTACATCCTTAGAGGATCCAAGCAGTTCCCCCCCCCCCCCCCTCCTCTTCGCACATTTCTTTGGATAGATCAAAGGTATTAGCGGTGTGTTTTCAGGTAGCCAGCCTCTGGGGCTTCAGTGGTCTCTCTGCGGGTGTCTTTGGAGCTGTGTTTATCATCCCTTCGCAGAGTCCTTTCCGCAGTCAAACGCTCATGAAGTGTCCCCGAATGGAGAGCAGCAGTGTGTTAAAAAGGCCTTCTGACAGCGACGCTGCTCTCTTCTCTGTCACGCCGCGTGACCGCTCGCTGTACGCCTCTGGCGGTGTCCGGTCTACTGCGTCCAATAATGCACCCCGCGCAGACGAAGTGCGACAGACCCACACGCGCGCACACACCGATCCAGCGTAGCGTGTGTGCGTTGTTAAGCGAGATGCAGAGACGCACGTGTACAGGAAGTGTTGCTAAACTCAAGGAGAGAGGACAGTCAGAGAAAACGCACGCGTCGTCTCCCACGGCTCCCACACGGTGCACGTGCACCCTTGGAACTTCTTCACTTTTTGTTGCGTTACAGCCACCGACTTTAATATTCTTAGTGGGAGTTCATGTGACAGACGCACTGTTTTGTCGAATCAACTAGCAGCTGTAATTACCGATGCTGTTTGCAAACAAGATTTCTTATGTCTTCTTCTTTATGCAAATTTTTTGAAAAAGGCCAAATTTGAGGAGAGCACAATTAATGATTCTGCTGTTACTAGAGCTTACCACCTGAGCTCTGTATTTCTGTAGCTCACCCAGAGTAACTTCAACCTGTCATTTGAGGTGGACAGAATTGTTCTGTGTCCTGACGAAATCTTGGAAAAGTTCAAGCGGAGTGGATAGTTTTGGCAAGACACAAATGAATTAATTTAGTTCAAACTGATCCTGCTGCAGATCAGATGAAAATAACTATTTCTTTAGATTACCCTGGAAGTGGGTAGGGCTCGTGTGTGTGGGGGTGTGTGTGAGCGAGAGTGAGGATTTATACAGCAGACAAAGCATGTTTACCTGTTGGAAGGCGCGACATTGTGCCAAACCAGCCAAGCGGTCGACAGGGCTCTTTGAAGCCAAGAAAAACATTTTTTCTTTCCTAATGAAATCGGAAACAGAGATGGAGAACAAAAAAAGGAAAAGAAAATGCACAGCGTGAAACAACGAAAAGGGAAGGGATGAGATGCTGTAATGGACAATGATGTTGATAAGCTAAATGTTGTGGGCAGGTAAACAAAATGCTCAGGATATTATCCGCATTGGGGTCCAGAGAGTAGCCTGATCCTGTCAGCTGGGTCGCTCAACGATGCCAAATAGGAGATCAGTGCAGCTTGTTATGTTTGCTCAAGTTTGTATGCCTCTCCAGAAACTTCTGGCTGCCAGCATTTGCATGTGTCCGTAACAGAAAGAGAGACAGTGAGGGAGAGGGATGTGTTTTCCAAGGCTTACCCATGCCAAGTGAAATGGGGTTGTGTCGTTCTGTTTTCCCAATCTCCAAATCAATGACTGTGCTCAATTCAGCAATCAGGCCAATCAGTCTTGCTAGCTATGCTGTAGCAAAAACCTCAACAACTGCAGCACGAAATTTGATTAATTAGAATATGAGATGTGGTTTTAAGGCCAACAAATTACAAAGCTACTGAGAAAAAAAAAAAAACAAACAAACAAAAAAAAAGGTTCTGCAGTATTATACTTAGTAACAAAAGAGTGTACCCCTAATTTTTATTTATTTTTTTATTTTGGGCTTTCACGCATCTCTAAAGATGCTTTTTTTTTGCCATGCAACAATAAACAGCAACCAGGAGACATCTTAGAACTTACAAACGAAAATTTGTTGATGTTTCAGGTTTACAACGAAGAAACGCAAACGATACAAAGTGGTATGATATGTTTGGTGTCTTTACTGTATGTCAAAGATGGACACACACACACACACACAGAGAGAGAGAGAGACAGGACACACA
>CAEGAE010073345.1:0-15701 GCA_903067095.1 Girardinus metallicus
TGATGTCCTTACACAGCTCTCTGGTCTTGGGCATTGTGGAGATGCTGGAGTCTGATTGATTGAGTGTGTGGACAGGTGTCTTTTATACAGGTAACGAGTTCAAACAGGTGCAGTTAATACAGGTAATGAGTGGAGAACAGGAGGGCTTCTTAAAGAAGAACTAACATGTCTGTGAGAGCCAAAATTCTTACTGGTTGATAGATGATCAAATACTTATTTCACACAATAAAATGGAAATTAATTATTTAAAAATCATACATTGTATTTTCCTGGATTTTTGTTTTAGATTCCATCACTCACAGTTGAAGAGTACCTATGATAAAAATTACAGTCTTCTACAAGCTTTGCAAGTGGGAAAATCTGAAAAATTAACAGTGTATCAAATACTTGTTCTCCCCACTGTATAATGGCACTATGTGCCTGAAAAATACATAATACTGCCCCTTTGAAGAATCTTCAAACTGAAACAATGCCTCAGATAATCTATGATTAATTCAAATACTAAAGGAACAAGACACAAGAATGAACTAAGAAACTACCCACAAAGAAATTAAGTTGTATGGCAACGGCATTCTAGCAAAAGTGAACACAGAAAAATGAACATCTAAAAATGGAAATTCAACAAAAACTACAAGAAAATGGTAAGAGCACAAAAGAAAGCAAAACACAAACACCCCAGGACTGTGTTAGAAAGTGAGTCAAACATGTTTGCTTTTATGGCTGAATAATACAGGATATTTCATATTAAACAGACAAAAAAGTCCCCGTTTTAGGCTCGCAATAATCTGCCGTTAAAATCCACCATATTTTGCAAAAAAAAAAAAAAAAAAGTAAAAATATAGTCGTCATTGACCAATCTCGGTGGTCTCTCTCACCTCGGACGATTTTAAATCACCGCTCTGCTGATTGACGCGGTCGCTCTTGGGAACAGGGTTGAGGTCGTTCAGCTCAGAGGCAGAGCTAGGCGCCCGAGATTATCGGATGACTTGTTCCAGCCAGCACTGTCATATGATGATACAGAGCGAGTCAGCATTTGATTGTTACATAAGATGAATGATGGGCGGGGTTGGGGGACGGGGGGGGGATCCGATGATGTTCCCCATATGCATCATAATCGGTCATAATTTATTTTGGTGCACGTTTACCGCAGAGCTTCAGTGAATCTGTAATGATCCATCGGTCAGTGGCGCATTAACACGTGAAAAGAAAACATCATGAGTGTTTTTTTTCTTTTTGTTTGTTTGTTTTTTTTTTTTTTTGCTTTGCAAGGGTGTCGCATTTTGAATACATTACGTCCCGTCTAATCCAAACAGCAGCTCGTGATGTGTCTCCCCCTCGCTGTCGCGCCAAGCTGTGTACACACCGAGCGGAAACCTGTTGCTCGGTTTCTAAATACGCCTGTTTGTTGGCTTTCCGACTGCACAGGTGGCGAAGGGAAAACAAGGGCTGACCTTCAGAACTGGCTAAATGAAGTCTGGTGCTGACTGCTTCAAACAAATCTGTCAAGGTTCCTTTAGGGAAAAAAAAAACAAATCTCATTTAGCAAGTGTGAAAGTGCATCTACTGGACTATGACACCTGAGAAGTTAAAATCAGCGGAGGAAGTGGCAGCACATCCAGAGTTGAGTTTACTGATTAGTTCATACTATGTTTTAATGTTCCAACGAAACTCAGCAGCTCAACCTTCTGGCATATAGTCAACAAAAGCAAACAAACAAACAAAAAAAAAAGTGTTTTTGCTTTGTTTGTGGATTCCAATGCCATTTCTACATTCTACATGTTTTTGTCCAAATGGATCAAAGTTTTGTACATCTGTGGTTAAAAAAGAAGAAGAAAAAGCTGGAAGTAAACCTCTGAGTTTACAGCAACTGAAGTAAAAGAGTGCGAAAAATGTATGATGGGCTGCGTTTCCGTTTCACCTTGAAATTGCGCGAACTGAAACTATGAAAATAAGTTTGCTTAAAGTAAAAACGCCAATTCCGAAACCCCTCCCCCAAAAAACAAGTTTTTCAGCCCTGTCAACATGGACGCGTTGCAATGGAAACACTTTTTCACATCACGAGTAACAACAGAATGTTACTACTGGCGGAAATGACAAAGAAAATGACAGGAAGTGCTGAAGGGGTGATGTTTTTTTAAAGTGTGAACAAACGTATTCTCACGATTTTAACTGTTTTTCTTATGTAATGGAAGCGATGCAATTGCAAAATTGTGTTTTTTCAAGGTGAACCGAACATTGGCAAAGTTTTGTGCACATTTGTAATGTAAATGCAGCTTATAGTCAGTATGTCGTTACAGTTACCAATAACAGCATTGTAAATATGTGAATCCCTAATATCTTGCAGCCCTAGTATAAATACTGTCAAATCCTAGTCAAACACGCCAAAGTTCGTGGTTCTACTCCAACAAAGTTTGAAAATCTTCTAAAGATATGAATTATAAAAATGAAATTTACCCTGCTGGAAGCAAATTCACTAAGTTCTTAACAACGGTAAGTAGACATCAGTCAAGGAGCGAACACACTCTGTTCACGCTCTCCAGTTGAACAGCTGGAAGTTACTTTGAGGAGTTTAAATGCACTTAAATTTCTCTCTTAGCATTGATTTGATCACATTATTTAAGTCTATTTCTGACTTTCCTCCATCTGCGTGTTGGTACTGCAGTCAGCAGATCATCGTAAATGCCATCTTTGGAAAAAAAAAGCTTTTTTGACCTTTCTGCTGTGTTCACATAGTATGTTTTATATGCCACAACAAGTGTTGTGTGTGAAACTAAGTAATTAACACTGTAGTTAAAGAAGAGAAGAGCCAAAAAGAAGGATTTGTACATTCACCAGCTCTACAATAAATGAAGTGTGGATGTAAAGTCATTTTTCAGCATGAAGTTTTCCAGTGGTAAACATGTCTTACTAACCCTCAAATATTTACTTTAATTTTCTTAACATCTACTTAATAGATAGTGTTGTGTAAAAAAAAAAAAAAACTTTTTGAGCTCTACATTATTCTGTTATTCCCTCATCAAAACCATACGTGGAGTGTTGTTGTGATTGTTCCAGTAGCAACCATTCAGTTGTGGAAAACGCCTGGGTGGACTTAGCCCCGCCTTGACTTGATTGTGTAATGAAATGGGGCTGTGACTGGAAAATACATAATACTGCCCCTTTAATGTGGAGTTTTTAATGGGCCATATAAGGAGCCACATCATGGCTCATGCCCTGATGCTAAATGCTAAAACACGTACTCGTATCAACAGATTGAACTGGAGTAACAACAGGAGCTACGCTTCCATTACAAATGTATACAAAATATGGTGGATATTCCACTATCCATCCATCCATCCATCCATCCATCCATCCATCCATCCATCCATCCATCCATCCATGTCCCTAGTGGGGTCGGGAGGGGAGCTGGTGCCCATCCCCAGTTAACGTTCCGGGCGAGAGGTAGGGTACACCCTGGACGGGTCACTAGTCTGTCGCAGGGATATTCCACTAATGTGGAAAAAAAATTAAAGTTTTGCAATGGTGCTGTTTCCATTAAATAAGAAACACAACCAATTGATCATGTTCAGTTTTTTAAGAAAATGGCAATGCTGAAATCTAACAGGTTTTCCATCCAAGATTTGAAATCATATCACCTTCAGAGGCCTCCTGGTTGTTGATGTTGCTTGAGAACAGGAAGTCACAAGGGCTGCATTTCCATGACAAATGTGCGCAAAACAGTCTATGTTCCAATAATGTCGAAAAACCACAATTTTGCAATTGTGGTTTTTCTCTTAAATAAACATAGTTAAAATCACACATGATAAGACATGTCAAGTCTGTTACACGTGATAAGTCGTTAAAAATCATGTCGCACCATCATCCTTTTACCACTTCCTGTCGTCTTCTTCCTCGTTTCTGCCAGTAGTAACATCCGGCTGTTGATCATGTGACTCGTGTGATGCAAAGTGTTTCGGCTGCCGTTTTACGAAATACACTAAAACTGATACAGACGAAAAACCACCTCATCCAAGCGCAAAATCCTTCTAAATGAAAAACATAAGTTTTTTGAAATTGTCTTGTTTTCCGTTAAGAAATACCAATTTGCGCTATTCTAAGGTAAATGCTAATGCAGGTAGTGATGCCATCTACAAGAAGGGATACAGCAGACAATATTTGCAATGAGACATTTCAGATGTTGAATCTGTTGCGGAGAGAGATTTAGTGACATGAAAAAGCTGAACATGCTGATAAAATACTGCGAGATCCGTTCTGGGAAATCTTCTGAAACCTCTAGAGATGATGATAGAAGGAAGGATGAACCATGTACCTGTACTTCACAACCTTCCTTTAAAATTAAGAAGCTACTGAGGACTGATTTGAATTGATGGAAGCATTTGTATAGAAAGGGTTAATGCTTCTCATATTGCAATTCACACAAAGGTACTCAAACCAACTCGATCAGACAATATGTCTACTGGACATTACGACACATGTAGATTTAGCCCAGTTATAGCAGAGACATGCTCCTTTTGACCTTGAACGGTATTTTGTGGGTGTGACAAATCCATAGATGGATTTGTCAGGATTTGTCCGTTTTCACAAATCAGACGTAAGCACCCAGCTGCTACGGTCTTCGTCTAGTATCCAGAATTAGATGTCTGTGGCATTAGCTGATATTGATCGTTTCTGCTTACGGGGAAAATAAAGATGCACGCTGAGAATGACAAATCATTCTCAAAAACCACGTCTTAGACTTACCTTCGATTTTTCCTGGATTTCTACCCTTTACTGAGTCAACGCCTCGCTCTGCAGAAGCCGAACTTGGCTGAGGCGATGGGAGTCATGAGCGTACTGCGGGGTTACGTCTATCTGAATATCTATGCTTGAGCAAACCCTGGGAGAGCACCAGGTTACGTCTGCTGGAAGGTTTTGACAGCTTGCAGGAGGGCATCTCTCCAAACCTTCCACCGATAAATGTCAATTTGCCAGGCGCAAGTCAAACATGGGGCTCGCTTTATGTCAGAGGAAGACATCCCCACCCAACGAGATCAACGGAAGGCGCCTGCTGACTCCGAAGCTCTGCAGTCTTTCCTACAGCCACAGGAAACATTATGCCAGAGTTACCTCACTGATCTTCATGAAGAAGTTATACCTCCCTGGAGCCGAAGGGGAAGCAACTTTCCAAAGACAAAGAGACACTCTGTCATCATCCTCCTGTATTATTTGAGACTTTAGCTAGTTTTGAGGCCATTGTCTCGGTCTTACTTCTATATAGACCATTTTTGGTAAAACCTTCAAACTTGCAGCTGTGGTCAAGATCAAAGTAGTTCTGAACATTGCCCAGAATATCCAGGGAGATGGTAGGAAATAATATATTATATTTCTGTCATCATATCAGTCTTTTTTTTTTTTACATATAAATATTCAGTCAACAGTATCTCACGTAATCTGAAGGGCACATTTTTTTGATCCATTCAGTCATCTTATTGCAGCTATTTAACAGAAAGGAATGAGTCCTGTGCTAAAAGAATTTATTTATTCTCACGATCAAAATATTATTACTCTAATTGAAATATCCTATTTGATTGACTAGTTCGATCAAGTCAATCAAATAGGAAGCTATTAGTAATCACGATTAAATGTTTGGTCTTTAAGTAACAGAAGTAAACTAAAATGAACAAAGATGGAATCTGATTAGTAACTCTGAAGGGACCTAGAGTTATTCCAGCTCCATTTTATGTCACATTAAATGGCCTTCTCAGAGAAAACCTAGATATGTTAGGCAACGTGGTTGTTTTCAGCCATATCAAAGTTGGTTTATTTCACAAAACTACCATGGGAACACTTTGCATCACACAATTCATGTGATCAACAACCAGATGTTGCCACTGGCGCAAACCATGAAGAAGAAGACAGGAATCAGTTAGAGGATGATGTTTTTCAATGCCTTATCGTGTGAACTCACTTATTCACGTCTGATTTTAATTGCATTTCTTATTTATTGGAAACGCCACAGTTGCGAAATTGCCTTTTTCTGACATTGGCAGAACATCGACAAAGTTTTGAGCATATTTGTAATGGAAATACAGCTAATGTCAATGTTCTAATTTTGTCCATCCTTAAAACGTGTCCCCATGCAAAAGAAAGAGTGAATGAATGAGTGTGATGCATCTGCAAAATATCAGAGCTCTGAGCAACCATAACACTACACGCTAACTATGCAATGCAACTGCATGTGAAAAGTAAGTCCATCTCAGAAAAGCCACCACAAACACCAACCGTACAGCACTCGAAAAGAGCGCAGTCCGTTGATAACAAGCTCCACTACTTTTTATGTGCTACCCGCTTTACTGTCAGGCCTGACAACAATCTCCCTACCACGCGTACTTGGACCCCGCTAACCGCAGATGGCCGAGGTCCAGCTCACATTTGGATGCGGTGCAAACCTGGGAGAGAGAACGAGGCTGTTGACTGCTCGTCTGGAGATGTTACAGCAGCAGACAAAGGAATGGGATAAAATCAGCATGAAGGCCCAGGGCCCTACACGTCTGATTAGGCTTGGGTCTGACACAAGGGGTACTTCACATCGGCTTTCAGCTCTTTATGGGTTTTCATCATTGTTTGAAATGCTGGCTCGCCAACGTTCTGGGGCGACCCACTGATTTATCTGGTGTCGTGTTGTTGATCTGATGACTAGCGCAGCTTTTAGTCAGACAGTTCAAACACTGTTGGACCTCTTTTCCCTCTCTGATTAAACTGGTCAACTGGACAGCTTGCTCTTATTAAGCCACTCGGTGAGGAAATGTTTTGCATGCTAAATATTCATTTCCGTCACTTCTACTTTACATTAGACTGATCTTATTTGTGTTTTTTTTTCTTTTTTGAGAGTTTAAGCTGAAGTATTTTCTGGAATTATGTTTGCAAATAGAGCATCATATACTGTATGGACAAGTCTAAGATTGTGACCACCTTAAACTTAGCGTGTAGGTCCAAGTTTTGCAAGACAAAGTGTGTGAACAATGTGTATACAAGCTTGATAGACTGCGCTGTGGCCCTCCTCCTGGCTCTGATTGGTTGGTTCTGGTGGAGGTAATTGATTTTTTCACAGATTATCTGTCTCATATCATACTGTCATGACATGGTGACAGTTTTAACAAATAGAGAAAAAATATATTTTTGTAAAAAAAAAAGTTATTACCTACTGCAGCCTGAAGGGGGCAGTACTATGTAAAATTGACTCTTTTCAGCTATAAATCATGTTATAATGTTATTCTGTCATCAAAAATTTAGCTGGAGCGTTACCTCATGCATTTTTGAGAAAACCTTTAATCTCCCATGCCAACCATTCAGCTATGAAAAAAGCCTGGGTGGACCTAGCTCTGCCTTCGAGGACAGAGCTCCTCCCTGAAGCCAGCTGCCAAACTTTTGAGTCACAGAGCAGCCCTCCTCCACGACTCCCCCACTCAGCTCCTTCAGACTAGCCAGCAGCAAATAGCAAACACCTAATAGAACTGCGGAGCTCATGATACGAGCTACTTCTCAGTGCAACACTGACAAAATAGAGGAGCCATGATGTGTTGACTTAATGAAGGCGGAGTTTCAGAAAGAGCAGGAGTTTCTTAAAGCGATGGAGGCCCAATGTCAAATTATCATGTCAAATTTAATTTAAGTCTTTACTTAAGCATTTTAAGTTAATTGTGCTACAAAATGTTGCTATGTGTCTGGGAAACACATAATACTGCTCCTTTATAGAGTCTATGTGGTCTGCAACAATATACACAACCCCACTAACAGGTCCAATGAAAAATATATTATTGGAGAGTGGTCATAATGTTTAGCCTGATCTGAGAAAATGATTGATTGTTACACAGAAAAAACGAATAGCAATCTAGGCAAGCACCATAGTAGATCACTGTTTTTAATCTGGATGTAGTTACAATGTAAACCACAAGCTGTTCTATGACAGCATGTGGCTCAGATTAAAGAACAATATGTGACACTGCATCAATATTAGACACTGATTTGCTTAACAGAGCCACTGTTAGCTACTAACTGGACATGAAAAACTCACACATCATCTTCTTTTCTATCAAAGTGTCTCTTCCACCCCCCCCCCCACCCCTCTACAACAAAGAGCCTCTGTCTCCGACAAAAATAGCTAAACACCTTTTCACCAGAGATGTCATGTAACATTTTATTTCTGGCGATGACTTATTGCACAGGGAGGCATATTGATGGGAGGAATTGTTTGGTGAGGGGGTAGGGGGAGGGTTGTTGCACTCAAAGACAGACATGACATGACATTCTTTCTGACCCCCTTTGCTGTCAAGATAATCTATCCTGTCAGCATTCATAAGGAACCGTCGGACACCAAAAGGAGTCCTTTGACTCGGAGTAAGCTTCTTAGTTGAATGGAAAGTCTTTGCTCTTTTCATGTGCTCTTCTCCTCCTCTCTCTCGCCTCTGTGAAAATCTGTCTGCCTGCTTATCAGTTAATCTGAGCCTCTCACTCGTAAGCCCACAGGAAACTTGTTACGGGGGGGGGGAAGCAAAGGCTCCTGCTTGATCTTCATGGGGATAGTTGAAAAGCATCTGTGTGGTGGTGCAATGCTTTTTTCTTTCACTCCGTTTCCAGCAACACAACACACAGAATGGCTGGAGCTGGACGTCCATGTTGAGCTCATGAAACCATAGTTCTGTTTCATTACAGGAGATAGACACCTCTCGTTTCCTTCCACTCACAAAATGGTGGTTTTATTCACTATGCTTTTAAAAAGGTAGTATCATGCAATAAAATACTTTTTTCTTGTTATTTAGATTTACATCGTCTTTATAATGTTATTCCCACACCAAAACATTCCTGGAGTGTCGCCTTGAACTTTCATGCATGTTTGAGAAATGCTTTAATCTCCCATGGCAACCATTCAGCTGTGCAAAACGTCTGGGTGGACCTAGCCCCGCCTTTGAGGACGAAGCTCCTCCTCAGAGCCGGCATTTTCCACGTTTCCGAGCTTCTGCCTCACAGAGCAGCCCCACTCAGCTCCTTCAGACTAGCCAGAAGCAATTAGCAAACATCTGGTAGAACTGCACTTCTGCTGAGCTCATAATACTTCAGCACAACGCTGATAAGAACATCGTTAAAGGGTTAACAGAGGAGCCATGTTGTGACGACGTCCTGAAGGCGGAGTTTCAGAAAGAGCAGAAGTTGTTAAAATAGACAGAGGTTCAATTTCAAGGCGTTAAATTATGACATCAAATTTCTTTTAAGTTGTATTTGATAAATATAGCATATAGACTAACAACTGAAGGTTACTTCATTGTGCTATGAAATGGCACTACGTGCCTGGAAAACAAAAGTCAGAAGCTACGATATAAAACTTACAGGCTGTAAACAATCTCCACCCACAGTGGCCATTAAGGCCACAACATCTATACCAGTAAACAAATAACCTTCAACATTCCATTTGCTTCAACTTAAATTGCTCAATATTTGGAATTGTGTCCAATATGGTTTGAATGACTTTGTTCACTTCCATGGATACCATCGCTAAAACTACAGTGTAGAAACTCACCGTCATCATTCACAACTGTTTCTGGTTGAAGTGTATCCTCAGAAATCAAGCTCAATGGGAGAAATCTCAGACGGACAACTAAAGGGAGATGAGAATCAAGTGTAATTTTTTTGGTGATACAACCACAAACGTCTTTGTATTTTGGTCTCATTTTGTGTGACAGACTGACACAAATTATAATTTTTAAGAAAATCTTTAAGTTTTTTTTTTTTTTTTTTTAACTAGAGACTCTGAAAAGTGTGGTGGTATATTTAATCACCCTCCCACCCCTCCTTGCTCTAATGCAGCTTTGCCAGATCTCTGGAGAGAAGCAACGAGATTTACAAGAACAAGCCCGAAGGAAGCGAACCGGTAGCAGCCAACTCGTAACACTCAAGCTACTGAACATCTTTATCAGTAATAACTTTTCTAAAATACTTCCCTTGGCTTTTCCTTTTAATTAAGAGCTGCAGTTTCTGTAGCAGGACCTTGGTATACCAGCAATAAAACTTGCCGACTTTGCAATCAATAATACTAAAGTTGTTGCCAATTTTTATCAGTAATAACTTAATTCTAAAATTATTCCCACTGACTTTTTTTCCCCCTGGTAAGAGGCTGAGGGAGGACAGTGGTTGACAAATGCTGTGACCAGACAATTTGTTTAATGGACCCAAAAAAATGTTTCTCTGTTTTTGGACTCTGGGTATTCTAAGATCTGCATAGTGCTGTGTGAATGTATGCATGTATACGAATACAGCTGGGCAAACAAAAAAAACAGTGGTACTGTAAAAGACCCTTAGGTATGACTAGTAAAGAACTGCATGTGATTACATGTGTGGAACAAACTTCCAGAAAACTCCAAAACAACCGAAACACCGAGTTTCTTTAAAATGGCTGTGTTGTGAGGTTTCCAAGCACATGGCACCATTTTATAGCACAATCAGGTAACTATGTTACCTTCAGTTTTTATAAAAATGCTATGTATATCAAATATGACTTAAAAAATTTTACTTCCTGGTTTAAAGCCTTGAAATTGGTTCTCTGTCTCTTTAAAAACTCCTGCTCTTTCTGAAGCTCCACCTTCAGGAAGTCGTCACAACATGGCTTCTCTGTTATCCCTTTAATGTTTTTACCAGAGTTGCTCTGAGAAGTAGCTCCCATGTCGAGCTGAGCCGGTGTGCAGTTCCACCAGGTGTTTACTAATTGCTGCTGACTAGTCTGAAGGAGTTGAGTGGAGGCCAGCTGGGTCATTATTTAAATAATATTATCAAAGCAGAGTGTATGAATTACTAATATGTAATGAATGTATTACAAGTCAATGTACAGAATTCAGGGGCTGCACAGTGGCGCAGTTGGTAGAGCTTTTGTCTTGCAGCAAGAAGGTTCTGGGTTCGATTCCCAGCCCGGGGTCTTTCTGCACGGTGCATGCGTGGGTTCTCTCCGGGTTCTCCGGCTTCCTCCGACAGTCCAGGTTAATTGGCCTCTCCAAATTGTCCCTAGGTGTGAGTGTGTGTGGTTGTTCGTCCTGTCTGTCTCAGTGTTACCCTGCGACAAACTGGTGACCTGTCCAGGGTGGCCCCGCCTCTCACCCGGAACGTGGCTGGAGATGGGCACTAGCAGCCCTCCTGACCCCACTAAGGGACAAGGGTGAACAGAAAATGGATGGATGGATGTACAGAATTCAGCAACTCTAGATGAAATCATCCTCATGTGTTAGTATATTACAGTCAAGGTCCAGACTTTAATCCACTTTTAAACCGATAGTAAGATTTAAAAAGTTGATATTCTCATCTTAATCATAATTCTGACTCAGACTGAGCTTTTATGAAATGAAGAATTATAACTGCACAGACTTGCAGTTATAATTGCGGTGAAAAGTTTTTATACGGAGCACTGAATCAGGGGCCTAAATGTGAACGCATATCGGGCCTCTCTAAAACTTTTTATTGCAAAGATTTCATAAGTCATGCATCGTTTTCACTCCGATTCTGGACTGATTTGTTCTCAGCCATCAAATAAAATTGATTGGTGATGGAGGCAGCAAGATGACAAGATAATAGTAATGAAAAAGGACAAGTGTAACCCACGAGATAGGCTACTTCAAATACCCTTGATGGTCAGAGAGACGGAGGAAAGTACACAGAGTTTATGAGAAAAGACTAGAATTACTCACTGCAGTGTTATGGATCCAAATTTGCAAACGAACCAAAATTTGCACTTTTTGTAAAAATAAAATAAAATTTAAAACAAGAAAGTAACCAAATGTGATCCTATCTCCGCTGCAGTACTATCGGTCAAATAGTGCAGCATAAAGTATAATATTGTATAGTAATCAAGTAGCTTAAAGCTACAATTTAAAGAGATTTTTCAGTCATTTTTCCATGTTGTACAACAATATTACCAATTTCCAAGTTTCTCCAGCTAATTTTCAGGATCTTCCAGGTTATTAGCAGAAGCAACTAGCGGCTCTTCTTCATCTTCTTGAAGAAAGTTGGCAAGCAACGTTTAGATGTGCTTTACTGCCACCTACTGGAATGGAGTGTGGCTTGGGATGCTATTCATATATTACACAGCAAAAAAACAAGCCAAAATAAAAAAAATAAAAATAAAAATCTACATTCTTAAACCAGTGACTCAAGAATATCTGCGTCTGAGCAAAATCTGAGTACAACAGTGAGATGGGCGAAAGGATCAACCTCATTGGCTGATGTGAAATCAGACTGCACTAACTATTGGCTGTTTAAACCAACACCAAAACTAACACTGAAGGTGTATGGTGCAGTTTTTTTTAAAACACTTTTTACATATATTTATGAATGTATTTATAAAATTAGTTTTTAACTCAATATATTACCTTTTCATCGTAGAACAAGACATGAAATCAGTACCTATTCATTCTTGGGTTCCTGGGTTAAACATGTATGTTGCATGTTTTACATAACACTAAAATCTGACAAGTTGGCTCCTGTAAAGTCAGTTTTCTGCGTATTTGGTTATGAAATCTCCTAGTTTCTGACCATATTTCTTCTGTTTCAGCCAGTATGTAATATCAAATACTTCTAAGGAATCTGACATGTTGCATTTTGCTGGATTCTCTTGTGTTACGGTTTAGTAACATCTCTATATTTCTCAAAATTAGCAAAGGCCTTATATTGGTTTCTGCAAATTGCATAAATTTATAATCTCAACAGGAGAAAGCAGACCCTTCTCCACTTATAGTACTTACGTAGGAACAAGTGATCTGTTCTTTATTGCATCCTGAAGTAATTAAAATCTAACCTCAAGGCACAAAAACACAATAGCTTCAAAACTGTCATATTTAAAAAAAAATCAAAGTTAAAGCCAGCCTGCTGAGTTTAGCATTTATCTACAAAAAACAGTGAACTGGTGGTGCTAATTAAATTGCGCCTAAAAATGGAACATCAGCAATTATGACCAGCTATGGAGGATTTTATCAGTTTGCACGACGAGTGTGGAGGTGTGTTTTAATATGATGTCAAGAAGGAAAAACATAACTAATGACTTGAGGAAATCGGTTACCAATCAACCTGAGAAAGACAACAATCAAATCTACATTGCTGTCCATTGTTCTACTTTAAGAAAGATTATTCACAGGTGTAAAACATATAAGATGGCTGCCAATCAGCCAAGAGGTTTCAACTATTTTCATCAAAGTTCAGGCCATGTTTAAAAAATTGCAAATAATACCAGGCAACTGTGTTTGTCAGCCAAAGACAAGTCAAGAGTGTCCTCTTCAGTGGAGGTCACTGAAGAGGACACATTTTACTCACATTGAGGAGAACTGTATATAAAATGCATACAAACACACTGAAATTTAATTCCCAGATAAAAGTTAAGGTTATCTGGGAATAACAGATAACCTTAAAGAAATTAAAAACAATGCACATTAAGAAAAACACAACAAATCAATACTTGTATTGTGTTTTCTTATTAGTTATTATTTCATTTCAGTTTTAAAAATGAAGTGAAGTAATAAAAAAAAAGGTTAGGAGTGAAAAGGTTTTTAAAAACTAGTTGTAGAGTTATTGACATACTGCAATTAGAAAAAAAAAAAAGAACAAGTGTTAATCAAGATGGTGGAGGGCCATTGTTTGGGTTTGATTTGTAGCCACGTTTCCATCCGACTGTCATACAAATTTTGAGAGAATTTTTAAAATGTTACAGAAAAGAAAAAGAAGAGAGAATATGAATTTTTCCATCTAAATGTTTGGCGTGAACGAACCAGGCTGCGCAAAGCGTCAGATGTTGACGCTGTGCGTAGCTGCAGTAAACAGGAAGTAGAGGTTGCACACATGGTCCACACATCTCAGGGGAAACTGATCAGTCGTGTGAGGTAAATGTTCACTACGTCAGAACTTATTCGGCTAATGTGTTTCCATCTCCTCTTTAGCGGGTTGACTCTTTTTCAGAAAAGTCAACAACCACATCAGGCTAACATGAAAACTTTTCTTTTGTTTTTCAAAATTCAGGAAGTTACATTGAATTTCCATCAACCTTTTCTAACACGAAACACGGTTGTAGTTGTTGAGCTAACTGGTACATGTTGTTGTTTCTGCTGCTGACAGTCCTGGAGGGCTGAGCTGATCTGAGACTGTAGCTGTTAAACAGACCATCAGAGAGAAGGTCAAAGGTTATGAAGTTATGAAATAAGCAAATTTGCTGCCATTTTACTAATTAAGCCCTAATAATATCTATTTAACCTCTACAACCACTTGGCTGGAGACTGCTTTATAGATCAAAAAAGCTCAAAGGGCTATATAATTTTATGATGTTAGCGCCTCTGAGATCTACGAATTGTAAGACTGGGATATCAAGGCAAAGAAAATCAGTAACTGCTGGCAGGGGCCCTCCTGACATTCAGGGGCCCCTAGAAATGGTTTAATTGTAACAAAGACCATAGATCTAAAGCTGTAGCATCATTTATAGAGAATGATAATGTTAATAAATTTTATTTAATGCATTCAGCTGAGAAAAAAAAAATTGTACATTTAATTAGGAAGTTTACTTTGTAAAAGTTTAAAGAATCATCTTATTTTGATTGTTTGATGGTTGTGTTAAAATGTCTACAATATGGTGTAATCTTTGTGTTTGAATTGGGTTTGTTTACAAATACATCACAGCAAACAACCAATAATCAGTGATTGATTTTAAGCTCAGCCAATAAACCTGGTCTCCCTCTCACAGACTTCACCTTATCTATATTTAAACATGTTAGTGATGCTGAGGTTCTTAGTAGGAAGGGTGTCCGGGGGGCGGGGGAGGGTTGTCTAAGGCCCCATATTACCTTGGGCCGGCACTGCATGAACAGCGGCCGCGATGTGCATCTGAATCTACCTGGGGATTCCCTGGTAGCCCCTTTGTCAGTCCGCCGATGCTTTGGGGACATTTTGATTCATTTAATTTAATTGGGGCATGTTTGTCTTTTTGCTGCGGTTCTAATTATTGCTACAGTATTTTCGCTGATGTTTATTTTGTGAACTCTAAATGCTCTGGGCCGAATCTTCCTTTAAAAATTCGAGGTTCTGCAGTAACTTCTATTTACAGCTGCGAACCTCCAGCCCAGATCCAGGCAGCAGAGGCTTTAACCAGCCTGGTAGTGACATTAAGGAGAAGCAGAGCGAACAGTCAGCAGGTGGTACCAGGTGGTACCGGGTGGTACCTGGTGGTACCGGACCGGGTGGTACCTGGTGGTACCGGGGCTTCGAGCTGCGTCGCGACTCGCGGTGACAGTCTCAGTACCGTGTCTTATATCAAGATGTCTGATATAAAGACAGACATTCTTTGTATCTGTCGGTGGGACCGACTCAGACGGCCTGTAGCGAACCGGGCCTTCAGCAGCCTGATGAAGGTAAAGTCAGAAGTTTCTGTGTAGCTTTTATGTGTTTAGGGCCGAGGCGGGTTTTTCCCGCTATTGCGAGGACAATTACGAAAATATAAATAGAAACAGTTTTTCTAACATCAACATCAGGCCTACATTTTTAGTCACAAACCAGTGTATGAAAAAAATATTCTTGCATAATTTGTTAGTTAAGGGGCTGCGCAGTTGGTAGAGCTGTTGCCTTGCAGCAAGAAGGTTCTGGGTTCGATTCCCGGCCCGGGGTCTTTCTGCACGGAGTTTGCATGTTCTCCCTGTGCATGCGTGGGTTCT
>CAEGAE010073360.1:0-14860 GCA_903067095.1 Girardinus metallicus
AGGTTAATTTTCTAAACTACAGAAAAGTAACTGTTAGAGAAGCTCAAATGTGAAAAATTGGACTGATGTTGATATGCGATAGTAACACTGCTGTTATGTTAGATTTACCAATGTTTTATTTGATCTTTTTTTATCCGATTACCCGATTAATCGTAAGAATAATCGATAGATTACTTGATTACTAAAATATTCGTTTACAACAACCCTAATATAAAGCACAGTGTTTAAAGTGAAGCATTGAACTTACAGTGTCTTGTAAAAGTACTGAAGCCCCTTGAACATTAATGTCTTTCTTGAGGGTTTTTTTTTATGACAGAAAAAGACAAATTAGTGCATAATTGAAAAGTTGAAGGAAAGCTACACACAGTTTTGAAATATTTTCCAAAGTAAAAATCTGAATTTTTTTAAAGGCCAATTATTGCCCCTCAAGCCAATAATTTGTAAAACTATTTTCTATAATTAGAGTTGCATATCACTACCAGCTACAATGGCTCAAGCTCAGTCAGATTGAGTGGATAAAAAAAAATCATTCTATCTTTCATTGTAGCTTTACACTGAGAGCCACCGTTCTGTCGAGAGGTGAACTTCTGGCACACTCTCGTCTTTTGGAGCTTCTGTTTTTTTCCAGGATTTCACTGCATGGAACTCCATCCACCTTCCGGTCAGCTCTGACCACTTTTCCTGTTCCTGCTGCAAAATAGACTCGTCTTAGCATGATGCTGCTATCACTCCATGGAGGAAATTTTATGTTCTCCAGAGTTACAATAGGCCACTTCACTGATCACCCCTTGTCAGTTTAGGTAGATAGCCATGTCTTCACAGGTGTGAAGCCTCCCCATAATTTTTCAGTTTTTTGAAGGTTGATTGAACAGTCCTTCATGAAATTTCAAAAGCTTAGAATGTTGTTTTAAAATCTAACCTACATTCTCCCTAAGCAGTGTGGTTTTATGAGACTGTTTCTCAGCCAACGTTCTCTAGGAAACCTCTGAGGCCTTCAAAGAATAGCTGGTAGGTGACTACAAGGCTTTCAGGTTAAAAGTACAGGGGAGTGAATGTAAAAAAAAAAATAAAATAAAAATCTTTTTTTCTTTTTCCTTACACTTCACAATAATTCTCTACTTCATTTTGATCCATAACATAAAATAAAATTAAAATACATTAAAGTTCGTGATTGCACAGGGGTATAAATACTTTTACAAGACATTGTGAATGTAGGTGAATGTTATACTTACTTTTGTTGCCCACTAAGAAGACGACAGGCTGGATATCAGATTCTTCATTTGCCTTCTTCACCATGCTGAACCAATCCTCCAGATTCTCAAAGCTCTGGTAGTTTGTGATGTCATATACTAAAAGAACACCCTGTACCAGAAAAGGAAAAAAAATATTATTAGTTTTTGATTTGACAAACATGCATTAAATTATGGCAAAAAGAAAATAAAACATAAATTTTTGTTTAACTTTATCTGAACCAGATTGATGATAAATATCAAATAAAAATAGAAACAGTAGGTGGCACTGCTTCTCTTTTTACAGTGAAGCACAGTCTCGCTTAAGCACAGATAAACAAATTCCCACTAATGCTGATATGATTACAAGAATTCAAGAGCATCTCTTTAAAAATAAAAATACAGGTTTGCACATAAATAACTTAATAATTTGTCATTCATGATTCAGATTCACAAAGGTCAATTTAGGTCATTTCCTCTTGGCCAATGAATGTAGGCTGTCTGCTTAGAGACAGTTTTCTCCACCCTCAGTAATCCAGAACAGTGTAAAAAAAAAAAAAAAAAAAGTCACAAGACAATAACAAACTCATGTTTGGGTGAACAGTCAGGTCGAGAGATGTTTACATGAACATAAAAATAAAGTAAAAATTATAGAGACAGAAAACCTGCTGACTGAAATCAGGATCAATAAGACTAATAGCTCCGCCATCTTTATCAATACTAAAACTTTTACTTTTCAAGGAACTGGAAAGCAATGAGTGCAGAGGAAAATAACTCTCCTTTTACAGCATGATGCAACATGACTGAAAAGCTTTTTGTTGCTTTTTGTTCAACTGACACGCACTGTCACAACATGTAATGTTGGTGATGACAGGTTAGACCTCCGACAATTATCCAGAGCCTTTCTGAACAGCCATGATTGATTACAGGATATTCAGTGCCAAACAAAAGGCGTTAAGTTTTATGCAACTCTGATGAGAAAACTTAAAGTAAGCAAAGTGTTATAAATTGGCAAAGATGTATGACAAGAAGGAAAGAACAGGAAAAATACATGATTTATGATTAAACTTTTAGTATGCTTTGGAAAATGTTGAGAAAGTTCCCCCATCAAGGCTTAGATAAGACATTTTTTGTCTTATCTGGCCTCTGTTTAGATGAAAAGTTATACATTCATATAGCTGGCACACTGGAACAAACTTTAAATATTCACAGTATTAGTAGGCCCCCCTACTTGTGTATATTTATCCTGATTCCTAATGTTACAGGCGGCTCTCACTTTATTAAATGCAATTATGATGCATTTTCAATAGAAATAGCACCTTGCAAAAGCATTCATACACCTGAAACTGTCATTCAGGTCTCACTTAATATGAAAATAGTCTACCTGTGGGTATTTTGAACTCAGTATAAGTCCAGCTGTTCTATCAAAGATCAAAGAGAGAGGGAGGAAGTTCAAACCGCCTCTTCTGTCAATCAACATGGGCAAAGATCAAATCCCTGACTCCAGAGTCTCTCTGCCCAGCTTTCTAACCACAAAGGCAGATAGACATTTAAACAGGAGCGGCAAAAGCAAACGAGGTAGACTAGCAGTGCTTGCAAGACATGTTGCTGTGAAATATCATCTCTTCTGCCTGCATAGCAAGCTGGGACTATGTCACAACAGTCATGAGATTTTCATTCAACAGTCTTCAGTCAGAGGCCTCTTCAGGTTTGTTTGTTTCCATTTTTACTTGTAATAATGCAAAATGTATGTATATCCTTTTGCAATATTTTTAATATTTGTACACAGGAGAAAAGGGAAAAAAAACTACTTACATATATACTCAAAATATTGGTTCAGTTTGAAATGAACTATTAGATTATTATGCACAAACATTTTCCTTTTCAATCCGTTCTGAGCTTCAATACGCATTGTAGATGTTATATTTTATATATTTTTTTAGCAAAAGAGCAATCTGATTTTCTGCTGACAATGTTTTGAGAATGGAAATCTAGGACCATATGATTGTACATTAATAGTTATATTTCTTGTGCTTCAAGTGGTTCAACAAACTACTCAAAGCAAAGAAACATACTGCACAAAAGTCAACAACATAAGACAAGAGTGAACTTACATGAGCTCCGTATACATATTTATCCAGCATTTTGCCTCCTAATGTTTGGCCTCCAATGTCCCACACTTGCAGGGTCACATTCAAATTGCCTGCAATAAAGACAGACGACAGAAATAGGTTAAACATTAAGACAGAATACATTTACAAGAGAATAAATAAACCTGCAGCCCACCTTTTTCTTATCGGTTAGTTCTTAGAATAAAAAGTTGTAACAGGCAGGAAAGACAAAAAAATACTTGATTTATGCATCGGTCAGAAATAGACAAATTACTCCAGCATTACAAATATTTATCAAGATATAAATATCTTGATCAAAGTTAGTTTGTTAATGCTCTGTCAGCTAAAAATTGTATAAAATATGATCTGCCTGACATTTAAAGATTTCTTTCCAGGATTCTCTTTCAGTAAACACCATAGTCCTGTGGAAATGATGGATGGATTCCACCACAGCCTATGTTTTGCATAGCAGATTTTTTTTTTTGGTATATTAAAGACTTTTTTCACACAAAATGAAAACAATAAAGCAGTAATTAATCTTTCATGCTAGGGGCTCTTAAACTGGCAGATCATATGTAGCTAAGATCCAAGTATATCAAGCAGAGAGATAGAGGGGAATGAATATGTCCGCTTACCCTCTAATTTTAAAAGTTTCAGTGACTTTTTATTTCCCTGTTTGCATTATGACATCGCCTGCCAAGTAGGTAAAGTGAGGAGAATTATGTGCTATTGGGGGAAATAACAATAATTAAACGTAATGGTAAAGACTCAGAAGACTGTTCTGCATATGCTTGTGGAAAGAGAAAAGAAGAGTTGAATGATGGGAAGTGAGAGAAAGACCAAAAACCAAATAAATATTTTCTTCCTTCGGAAAATGAAAAGGGCTTAAAAAGGAAGAGGGAAGGACTGGACAGTGAGGAATTTGTGTTTGAGTGACGGCCTGCAGCTCCGATGGGGATGAGAGCGTGCGCTGTGGACACGACTGGATGAGTCGACCCCTTCAGAAGTCCTCTTTTTAAATAAAAGACAGGAAGTGTTGAGGTTCACAGTCACTACAGCTAGACTATACACTGTCAACGTCAAGTTACACCAGGGAACGCAATGAATTACAGCTCCTTGGTGTCATAAAGAGCCATCCGCACCCACCCAGCATGCTCAGACACCAGCTTTCTTTGTGTTTTAAAAAGGCTTGTGCTGACTCAACACAGGGACTGTAGTTCTGCATATTTACAGCAAAAAACACAAAATGCAACTATGAGTCAGACTGAAACACTAAAACTAGAGATGCACCGATCTGATTTTTGCCGGTCGATACCGATTTATGGTTTTCTTTCAGGTCTGATCTACTGATTCCATTTTTTGTGGCACAAAAAATTCTCATAAATTATTTGTTAGAGCTGGGAAGTTTCAATTCAACTGAAAAATAAAAGAATTATGAAGCTCTCATATTTTGGGGAGTAGAAGTTACAGTTTTTTCATGGTTTGGTTGGTCCTGCAACATATACTTTTTTTATCTCTTCGTGGCACATTTTTTTTACTTTTGAGGCTTATACTGCAGTTCAGAAAATACAATATTTCTTTTTAAATGTTAAAGCAAATATCCCTAACCTTTTTCTGACTTCTTTATGAACTAAATTAAAATAAGAATATCATGCTGGTTCATGTATTTATAGACCAAAAATGGTTTGAGCTTATTGTCTTAGTTTTTAAAAGGTAAGTAGAAAAAAAATAATTTTTTCTTCCTACTTCACCTACAGATCCAATAATGTCAAATTTTGTCCTCTAGCTATTTGACTGTTAGCGTCAAATAGACAGCATGTTACTAATATCGCTTATCTTAGTGGGATTTGACGTTGACAAGGAGAAAAAGGCCCAATTGGTCTGACAGAGTTTATCAAGTGGATTTTAGCTCCGGTCAGGCCCCTTCTCTGTTGCCTTTACCTCACTGGTTTGGCAGGGACATCTGGAAGAAGTATTGTTATAAAAAGCACACACAGAGGAGGTTGTTGTGTGCCAGTCGGCCTCGTCTCACCTCTGCCTGCGTTGGAAAATGTACATTAAGTTTGACAAGCTGGGCCTTCATGGGGAGAGGAGCCAACGCTGGCTATATGCTACTCTCCCCCCTCCTGCAGAAGGCCCTTACAGCCCCATAGAGACCCACACAACCTCTCCAAACCGAGGGCGAGCGGGGGTCCTGACGAAATTTGGGACCACCCAGTTTGAGGAGCCACCCTCCTATTCATCAGCTCATCAACACCCAATTCCCCAGAAAATGGGCCATTTAACAACTCGGGTGTCGACTCCAGCGTTGTTGCCGCCCCAATGATACAGACATATGAAATCTATATTTAAACTGAGCCAACAGTTTTAATGCTGAAGAGATCACTGGGTTTCAAACAGAAAACAAAAAAAGTTGAAAAGAGAGGAGAGGTCATACAATTAACAGCATTTGTTCAGATTCACACTAAGTAGCTCAGCACAGCCTGAGATGATAGTTGGCTCTTTTCAACCAGACTTCACCACAACATTTTTGGGGGTTTAGTTCTCCTAAGCCTTCTGAGCTGAAACGGACACAAAATCAAAACAGAGTCCCTCAGCCAACTCACGAATCAGCATGACTTTTACTTTTAGCACTTAATTTGCCTTGCTTAATGTTGTTTTATTAGTAATGAAAGAATGGAACCACTTTGGAGATTTCTGGATCTTAGGTTTTGGCTGAGGATGAAAAAAATACATTTAAATGCAGAAAATCCCTATTTTAGAAGGACAGACTTTAAAACAGAGTACTTTCTTTCAAACATAGCAAAAAGCCGTAAACATTTAATTTTTAGATTTGATGAGAATATATAAAGTGCCTTTATTTCAAGTGGGAATATATAAAGTGCCTTTATTTCAAGTGGGTTATATATAAACACAAAAATTGCATTTACTCGAGCATGAATTGTTACTTTGGGCATAAATCTGACCAGTGGACTTGTGGAGAGCATAAAAAAATTGTGCTGTTTGCTCAAGAGAGGAGAGCTTTCAGAGTGAATAAGCCTGAGAAGTGGCAGACACTCGACAATGAGGAGCTAGCAGAAAAGTCACATTCAGCTCATGCATTGACGTTAATGAAAAATTCTGCCTGGAAATGAAAAACGAGGAGAAATAAGTGACAGAGACTAATAAGGAACAACAGGCACCTTTGTGTCATAGACGTTTCTATTAAATTTAAGGTTATATAAAATAAATATTAAATCTACAGTGTTCTTCCAGCCTGGTCTAGCTCTGAAAATACATATTCTCTGCAGTTGTGCAACATATGCCTGCGCAGTCTCTCAAAATGAGAAGCACTCCCTAAAGATTATGAAGGTGTCTCACCTGGAAGGCTTATTCTCTTCAGAAAGAAATCCAGGCCGATGGTTTGTTTGTACTGCTTCCCAAAGGCCTCCTGTGCAAATCTGGTGGCGAGTGATGTCTGAAAAAGAATGACAAAAGGACAGACGTGGCGAATTAGAGCCAGACATCTCTTGAGTCATCAAAAGAACTAAAAATATGCCATTCATAGCAAAGCTACGGGTGCAAAAAACGATTTAAGGATACAGGAGAAGCCTTTATTCAGTGTGTGTTATTTATTTAATTTAGTGTCCATGCACCACAGCGTGAAAAGGGGTGAAATCGGACCCTTTTTAATTGAAAATAAACATAATGTTAAAGAACTTCCTGAAAAGTTGATATTTTGTCCCATTAAAAAAAAAAACACACCAGTCTCTTTTGTTTTTCTTCAAAGTTTTTTTTTTTTTTTTGATGAATGATTGCATTTTAAAATATTCCTCAAAATTCAAGAAAACTACAGTTCTGTGATTCTTCACCAGGAATCCATGCAGCCATAATTTTTTAGAAATGTAACCTTTCATACAAGTTTCATCTTTCAAATCAGTCAGAAACTGATTGACTAAAAGGTGCACTGATGTAATCATCTGCTTCCTCAACTATAGGAGTGACAGATCGAATCATAATAAATTACAAAAACAGGTGTCACAGAATGTGTCATGTCTCTGGACTGAAGACCTAATAATTGCACCCAATTATTAAACTTCCATCACTGTCATTGTTGCATTTGAGAAGGGGGAAAAAATAGCATGTCAAGGGCTCTCCTAAAATCCGTGGGAATTCATAGCGCAGTCAGTACATGCCAACTGTAATTCATTTTGATGGATGAGCCTAAGAAAAAACATGAAGAGGTGGATGTCTATTAGCTATCTTTAGAGCAGCGTGCTTACATAAACACAACAGAGAAGGGAAGCAGTGGGATTCCCTTAGAGTTCATGACTGTCAGTAAATGTATTTTAATGTGATGTCTGACAATCACTGCTAGTTGAGGGATTTAAAACTCGATTCTTTCTTTCAGTTCACTAAGCTTTAAGCTAAGCCTGTGTCCTTTTCAGCTGAAAGGGTTTAGATTTAGTCTAATGGTCTTACAAATAAGGCAGGACGTCTTTCAAATTAATCAAGTAAGAGACAGTACAATATAGTGTAAATAGGATAGCCTCTTAAAATGGCTTACTGAATTCTTTCAGAGACATACAAATGTGTTTGGTTTTCTACCACTGCAAATTTGTCTCTTCAGTTGAAAATTGACCTTAAATGGCATTGAAGAAGAAGTAAAAACGTTCCTCATTTATTAAATGCATAAAAATCAAGAACCGCAAATATATTCGTTCCATGAAATAAGATGTACTGTTAAGCATGTTTTTTAGTTTAATAAAAAAATGTATTTTATATGCTAGAGTCATAGCAGGTCAAGACTTCAAAGAAAGCAGAATGTTAATATTAGCAGCAAAAAGCCGGATCAGCGCATCTCAAATCTAAGGCTTAGTGTTTCACCCATACTAAGTTTTCACAAGTAAAATGCCCATTAAAACTAATGTAAAATATTTATTCACTGATTTTTGGAAAACATTTGCTGGTTGTTTTTTTAGTACTACGCAGTGAAAAACATGTTTCAGTCTCAAGTGTAAAGATGAAATTGCTAGAAGTGACTGACGTAACAAGGAGAAAATCAGCCGTTTAAGTAGCTCAAACAATCAGTGACAACATAAGACTAACAAGCCTGGACTGCAGAAATGTATTCCACATGCTCATGTTGGGCCTTTTGGCCATTTCTCTTGGCATTGCAGTAGCTTGCCTCTCTTCCTTCAACACAGTTTTTTTTTTTTTTTTTACCATGGTACAAATGGAATTAACCGGAAAATGTAATAGCAGGCGTAATTCTGACACACAGACAGAGAACAGCACAGGGTCACCAATGATTCCAGTGCCAGGAAACTGGAGGCAGAAACTTGCAGAGAGAAAAAAAACATGGAACATTGACAACAATCATGTGATCCAACAAAACTGTCTTCGTTTTACTTTTAAAACAGTGACAACAGATAGAAATGTTGTCTATCTAACAGTTTACTCTTCTGTTACTCTTCTGTGCCAAGAGTTCCTTTTTGTCCTATGGATCACAGAGCAGCAAATACTGAGGAAAAACTGAGTCTACTAACTCAGGTTGAAAAATAGAGCAGTGTGTAAGTTCAGCCCTGCGTCTTAAAAGTCTGGCTATATCTGAGATTCCATATTTTAAAAACATTTCGCTAAGGTGCACAAGTCTCTCCACATCTCCCCATATTCTGAACGGACAACAAACCGCAAGCTAAAATACCACTGAAAACGCTGTCCAAGAAAAACTGATCCGATTGCAATTTGCTCAGCAAATTGACATTAATAAGGGGGGAAACGGCATTCAAGATGTCAGTCAGGGGTGCCTAGTCAAAATGGGGGGCAGGGATGCTGTTTTCTGTCCAAAACAGACAAGCAGGTAAGTCATTGAGACAGAGACGAGCTGACACCTGGGAGCAATGTGAACGGGGGTTATTAATGTAGCGTATCTACAAGGAGTTTTGTGTGTGCGTGCGCGTGTGTATGTCCCACTCAACGCAGCGCCTCCCAGAAGAAAATGTCGACCTTCTGGAATGAGAACACTAATTTTTCTCTTCGTGTCTCACCTTTACAGCAACATTCATTTTCTATCTCCCAAAAGGAAGGAGACATTAGTCACAAAAGAGGATGTGTGGCTGAAAAAGCACTTGACACGCCTGTCTTAAAATCACATTCAGTCTGGGATTTGAGATGCAGTGAAGAAGAAATGTGGCTGAATTGTCATGACAACCTCCTCGCTTTACTGCAAACAACTGTTTAATGTCACTAGGAGAAAAAAAATCCCCTGTTGTTAATGTAGGCTTGGCTATTTTTTCCAAGACTTAAACATAACCCGGTGTATCAGCTACACAGCTAAACAGGACATAACAACGGCATTTAAAATTTGCAAGCTTTAGAAAATACAAGCTATCTAAAAGCAAAAGTCATACATGTTAACAACTTGCACAACTAATACGAAAGTCTATGAATGACATCCATTTTTTTTGGTCATAATTAGAGAAAACAGAGGCATTTCCTCACAAGAACATGATACAACATGAATTTTCTTTCCCTGCAGCCATATGCATATGGAGTTTGCATGTGCGTTTGCCAGGAGATCCGCTGATGGAAAGCAACCACCAGCTGCAGGATTTGGGCCCAGCAAACTGAGGTCTTTATCAACTGTCACACAGCAAGTAGTTCTGCATAGTGCACGAGTTTTACTCAAAAAGGTTGGCTAAAACAATATTACTTTAGAGATGCATCTTTCTAAAAATGAAACTTGACGAGTCAAATATACATTTATTTAGGTAATTAAATCTTAACAATGAACATAGGCAGGTAATAGTTTTTTAACTGCTGCACAAGAAACGCTTATTTACTGTCCACATGTGTGGATATATTATGGATTAAGAGTCAGACAAACTTAAGAGGTTTAGAGCAACAGATCTGAGTAAGATTTAACGGCACAAAATAAACATTTTGCATAGTTGATGTCACGTAAAACTTGCAATTAGAAAGGTTTTGTCGTTCCTTTATAGAAGGCATGTTTAGCTAGATGCCAAAATATTTAGAAAATAAAATGTAATTGTACATTACTGGTTGTAGAAAGCATACAGGTTAAATCTTTCTATCAGCCATTTGAGAGAAATGAGTGGCTTTATATTTGTTAAACATACAGTTACCTTAACTAATTTTATGGAAAATTACTTGAGTAAAGGTGATGTTAATAATCAAAAATAAGCTTTACTGCCAACCTGTCTGTCTTTCCATATTACCAGGCACTGCAAACTACGTTAGCATCAAATGAGCTGTTACCTTCTCTAGATTTTTCATCCAAAACATTTTTCATGTGCGTCACGTAACTGAGTAACCTGTTGAGAAACAGAAATGCAATGCAGACCCTTGCATTTAATGATAGTTTAAGCTTTGCATAACACGCATATTATGATTTTTTTGTTTTGGTAGAAGTAAGCTGACTTACAGGTGACAGCTTAAGAAATACATATTAAAGCTAAAACAAAATACATTCCACTTATTTTAACATGAGTAACAAGTTGTGTATGTATTGAATGTTATTCGTTTTAAATACGTTTGCTTCATGTATAGGATTTTACAGTGACTTGCTCAGCCTTTTTAAAATGTTTCTGATCAGTCAGAGGCTTAGGAGGGCCAATAAGAGGGGACACCATCAAAGATTACTGTAAAGGGCCATCTATTCCCACAGTGTTTGGACCAACAGAGTCCAACACTGCATATACTGAAATTGTTTAGGAACAACTTCAGGAGACCCCTCTAAGTATTCCATCTTTACAGCTCATCTTAAAGAACCCCAAATGACATCTAAACATTAATAATCAGTTTGTACCTCCATGATCATCTTTGTATGTTTATCTTATTATTTATATTTTGATACTTTGGCTTCACTTGTGAGTGGATAAATGAATGAGAGTTATTTATCCACTTGTTCATTTTATTTGCTATGCCATCAATCTTACAGGGATTATGAATAAAAATAAATCTGTGCAGCCAAATCTAGCAGATTTACAAATAATATGAAAACTAAACTTTGTCTTTTTTTTTTTTTTACAAAAGTGGTACAAAAGCAGAACTGTGCCAGCATTTTCTTTAGTACCTATTCTATATTTTAGACAGTTTATGAAGTACATCCTAAGCAATTACTGGACTATAGAGGCAGAAATCTCAAACAGATTCTCATACCGAGTAGGTTAATCTGAGCTTGAATGCTGTTAGCTTTATTGTTTTAGCCTGTCAAGCTAAGTTAGCGTCGGTCGCCATGGTGACCAGGCGGGGACAGTACAGCGTCAGCGGGAGCATGAGCTGGATACTAATTAAAACGTTAAGCTACCGATACAAAACAATATGTCGGAGGGAAAATAAAACACAAGTCTCTAATAACGCTGAAAGTGGGGAAGGTACAGTGTGCGTTTTACGGTGGGTCTCACCTTCCCACATGCTCCGTCTCCAACCACCACAATTTTAAGCTGCTTGTCCTGGCTGTCCTCCTCCGAGTCCGACATGACACTGCCTGTGCTCCAACCCGCGTCAGTCCGAAACGCCCCGGTAACCAGTTACAGGTTGCTGTCCGGCTGTCGGAATAATCACAGATGGATTAAAGCCGAGTTGACTGGAGAACCAGACGCCATTTTGACTCCACAAACGCAGGCTGCAACTGCTCTCCCCTCAGTATGATCCACTAACGTACCGCTGCCCCGACCATTTCCGTCCAGAAACAGACTACCAGAGAAACACACTCGAAGCCACGGCTTGGCATGTCAGCCTGTAAACACGGTCAGAATCTCCATGAACCCCTTTGTGTTCACAGGAAACGGTTCGAACCGGAAACAGAATCCTCGGGCGTGTGTGCGGTCCAGTGTGTGACGTGTTGTCGTTGCCATGATAACGCCAGACAAAGTAAGGGAGTGAAAAGTGAAAACCTAAAAATCAAAGAAATACTTAAAATAATTAAAACCTGTAGGATTTTAAGTTGTTTTACAATTCACATTTTCGATCATTATTTTTTTTTTCACACTGTAATACATTTTGTAATTTATGGAGGGTGCGTTTTATGAAGTTTTGCTGCCGTGAAAAACATTAAAGTACCCAATTATAAGCGTTTTATAGACCACTTTAACAACTCTTTTGTCCTTATTGAGGTAAATGTACAACATAAAATGTTATTTCGGCTTCAAAATTATTGGTGAAAGTGTTGGAATAAAATACATTTACTGATTAAAAAAATTAAAAAGATAATAAATATGAAAATCCTATTAGTGGCGCAATCAAAGGGGCCTTGGGTGGATGGCTACCCTTGTAAATTTAGTGGCCAATCTAATATGGATGAGATGTTTATATGAATTTAAGATAGAAGACAAGTGAGGAAAAATCGAGAATTGATTTTTCTATTTTTTCCTGTGTCCCTTTTCTGTTTGTTTTAGTACGCTACTTTGGAAGCGCATGTAGCATAGCTCTAGAAATTCTTGTATAGCTTTTGGTTTTATTAACAATTATATGAGAATTTCACCTTGTCCACCCTTTTGAAAACTCTTGGTGCCCCTGAGGGACACATTTCAGCTTGACTTTGTAAATAATAAATTTTTGCAAGTCAGTTCAGTTCAGTAAAAGTTATTGTCATGTACAGCCAATAGTATTGAAATGAAATTCTTGAACTTCTCAGTTTTGTGTAGTAAAGCATGATAGTATGCAGTCAATAAATTCAGTAAATATAAATAAAATGTTTGAAAAAGTGATCCATCCATCCATTATCTACACCTATGTAACTTTATAGGGTTATGATGGTCTTCTTTAAAAAAAAAAAAAAGAATCGTTTAACCCAAAAAGCAGACCCGAAACAATCTAAATAAATTATGTTTTTCATGGAAATTGCTGCAGTGCATAAGTGGAATTTACATAAAATTCCACTTATGCATGTGTCCACTTATGCAGGTAGGTGTCCAGATTCTTAGTGTATTCCTAACCTGATGGAAACAGAGTGGAATGTGTCAGAAATGGGTGGATTGCAACAGTTGTATTATCAGTATGTTTGTTATAGTTGCTGGGGAAAGTTGGTTGCTGCTGCTGGAGAAGTTATGTGGGGGGAGGCTTCCCCCACACAACTATTATTTATTTATTTTATCCCCTTGCACTGATGTTTTGAGTACTTGCCACTCATTCCTACTGTAACCTAAGCCCCCACTCACCCATTAATGACAACTTCTTAATAAAACTCCTGTAATTTTGGTTAGGCTGTTTGGTTTTGGTGCGCTATCCCTGGACCATCAGTGATCCCCATCTGGGCACCATATTTGAAAACCTATCAAAGGCACACATGGCAATAATATATTGAGGTTTTGCATTGAACCATTCCAAAGGTGTATGACTGTTATGCATGCTGTTGAAATCAACCTTTTAATTTAAAAAGACATTTGATTCAGACAGGCATTCTGCTTTTCAGAAATGTATTATCACTCTGCAAACTAAGCAACTGTATATTTACTAAACATAAATAATTACTAAGGGATATTGACACCATGATATATAACAAGCAATCTTACTGGGATGAATTATTATGTTTTCAGGTTTTATTTTTGCTTAAATAAATGAGGTTTTGTTGACAAAATAAATTTGCAAAGTAAGTATTG
This sequence comes from Girardinus metallicus, assembly GCA_903067095.1. Taxonomy (NCBI): domain Eukaryota; kingdom Metazoa; phylum Chordata; class Actinopteri; order Cyprinodontiformes; family Poeciliidae; genus Girardinus; species Girardinus metallicus. The sequence goes on from CAEGAE010073360.1 coordinate 13,945, forward strand.
AACTCAAAATGTAGACAGTCAAAAAAAGTCTTGTAGTAATCATTTTGCTTGTGAAACCAGGTACCAAGCTGTAGAAGAAATTATTTGGGGTGCTGTTTATAAAAAGGATTTGCTTCATGTCAATGAAATTACACAGGCTCACATCAGCATTAAGTCTAAAGGGAACTAACAAACTCACAGGCTTTTCTGAAGGATTCTAGCCCAATAGAGAGTAAATATACCGAGGTTTTTATAAATCCTTCTGGCATTGCAAAGACAAATATTTTGCAACAACTTGTAGTAGCTTAACTTAAGAGAAATTTCTTATATAGTAATGCAATAATTTTAGACAATTCACTAATTGCTTTGTTGATTTTAATCCAATACATTATCTCTATCTTTCTTCTTTTTATATAGTGGCAAATTACAGGGTATACCCTCTTATGGCAATTTACAAGATAAACAGGTGCAAATCATATCAAATATAGATGTCCAAATTAAATTTGAATCAATATTTCTTAGTAAAAGTTGAAAGAAAATCTTTAAAAATATTATTTTTGGGACTCTAAAGTTTATCAAACTACAAGCTGTGCAATAATCACACTGTAACTTCATGTGTGATGCCCACCAATAGTTTTTTTTTTCTTTCCAATTTACAGAATTAAAAATAAAAATTTACAGTCTGTTCTGTCGAGGTATTTGGGTGTTACTCTTTTTAAAGCCTCCAGCTGTTTTGCAGACAGTGTTGTTTGAAAGTATGATCCATGTGGTCCAGAGGTTGAATCATGAGGGATGAAGAGGGATCTGCTCCTGGGCCACTGTGAAGCACATGGCTGAGAAGGAAAGGAAAGGAAAGGAAAGAAAGGAAAAGAAAGGAAAGGAAAGGAAAGGAAAGGAAAGGAAAGGAAAGGAAAGGAAAGGAAAGGAAAGGAAAGGA
>CAEGAE010073361.1:0-50445 GCA_903067095.1 Girardinus metallicus
CATAGAAGCTGAATGCTGCTTCTCCTCGTTTGGTTCTGGTTCTGGGGATGCAGAGCAGACCAGAACCAGAAGACCTGGGAGGTTGGTACAACAACAGCAGGTCTTTAATTGGCAAACAGCTTCCTGTTAGCCAATCAATTAATCACATGATAAAGTAAAACAAACTCTATCATTTCCATTTGCCTGATTTTTTTCTTTTTTCTTTCTTTTTTACCAGAGAGAGAAAAGCTCTACTGGATGATTGAATTATTAAGGTTTTTTTCTTATTTTTATGATTTTTTTTTTTTTTTAAATAATTAAAATTTTTTATCTGATTAATCATCAGAATAATCTAAAGGATAATCAATTACTAAAATAACCTTCTCATCTGGATTTAAATTCAGATGAAATTACTCAGGGGTTCATTAATTAGGTGAAATTAACCTTTTTTTTTTTACAAGTATCAGAGTTAAATATGTTGCAATAAACAATAAATCAATTAATTATATGATAAATGAAAACAAGCTCAAGTTCCATTTGCATGATTTCTTGTTTTTCTCTTTTCTTTCTCTCTTGGATAATAAGAGTCTTCAGTTTGGTGCTTCAGTCCCAACTGGACCATTTTCCAAAGGATAATTCTGTTTATGACTAGACTAAATAATATTATTTGTCATTTCTGTTTTTTGTTTATTTATTTTGGGTATTTAAAATGTATTAAATGTTCATCAGAATTTAAAGTTTATTGACTCACAATAACTTCTGCAGCAATTTATCGTCTGGGACAATTTGCTATCACTTCCTTTTTTAAAGAAATAGAAATAAATGCTCACTTTCCTTCATGGTCTGAATGTATCCGTTGTTTTAAATGATTTAATTGCTTCATATTCATGTCAGCAAGTTCTGCAGAGGTCGATAAATGAGCCGTTCGTGAAACGGAGAGCGCTGGTCTTAAAGGTGCAGTACGCAGCTTTAATAACAATGTTTTTTTTATTTTATTTGATAAAACCGTCAATATTTTCTGACAGATAATCTGTGAAAATAAAAATCAAGTTCTTCTGCCTCTTCTCTGTGGTTCTATTGCCATCTGCAGAAATACAGATACCAGTCAAAAATAACCAATCAGAGCCAGGAGGAGGGCCTTAGCGCTGTCAATCATGCTCATGTACGTGCACAGCACATACAATTGCTGCGGCTGTTCTAGTGGTGGAAAAACAGCTTATCGTAACAGAAAAACAAATCTTAAGAGGACAATTTATTTTATGTGCTCTATCCACATTACGTAGCCACAAAGCAAATAAAATGCGTTTAAAAGTTTATTCTCTTTTTTTTTTATCAATATACAAATTTATTTTACGCCTGAGAACAAAATACGTGGACCAGTACATTGTATTAGTACAAAACAAAAAGACAAACAGAAAATGATTTGTATTAGTGAGTGAATATTAACTGTGTGCGTAAAACATTATTGTGATCTGAATGACATCTGATTGTGGAGCAATTAAAAAACAACAATCAGGTAATAATAATGGCAATGAAAATAATAATAATTCAATAAATTATTGTTGAGAAGAAGGTGAATAAAGACAATTAAATACTAGAGTTTATAAATTATTTCTACCAAGTGGAGTTTGTTGTGTTGCATACAGGAGCTACATGGGATGAAAAGATTAATGCAGAAAAAAGGAAAAAGAAGAGAAAAAGACGCCCTAATTTAATTGATTAGCTGGTTTATTGTTTATTGCGACATGCTGCAGCTTTCAGCACCATTCTTCACGCTGGCCTGAGCCTCCTTTGCCTCTCCGCTGCTGATCTATCCGAGTCAGGGTTTCTCTGCTCAGCCCGGCCGAAGCGCTGCGGTGGAAACGCTCCTGAAAGGGCAGCGGTCCAAAATTCCTCCGCAGCGACCAGAGAGCGACCGCCACGCTGAGGCACAGAGCGGCTGATGAAAGTCGAGTCCTGATAAGTGTTTTCTGTTTGCCCTGACTGTACGTTAGAGGTGTCTAACCAGAACTAAAAGGGTAATTACATGTGTGTAACCCAGAGACCAGAATAAAACCTCATAAAACAGAGCGGACGCACTTGATGTGGATGTGGGTCAGCTTACGACGAACAGGTGCTCCGAGACTGAAATGTCCCGAAATTCTGCCACAGCGCTCCAATCGTCGGTCACAAATCCAACGTTTTACAGCAAATATGTAATGTTAACAATAAAAAAAATCTGTTTTATAACTCCTCTGCGGCCTTAGCACATCGAGCTGTGAGAGTGGCATGTCAGTAGCGTGACAAGTGAGCTGAAATAAGGACGCTGAGACATCCGCATAATGGCTACTGTCAGTAAAACCATCCAGTTAGTAATAGTGTTACCAACGGCGTTCTAACTATACACACGCAGAGACGCGCCGGGCCGTTTCTGTGGCAGTGTGTAAACTGGTGAGCGTGCTGCAGGTGAGGCGGCAGGGCGAGGCGGACGCAGCGCTCCGGCTCCCTGTCATTAAGGCTGTGGTATCACCACCACCGGAGCAGCAGCCAGGCCCCGGCTTAGTCAGGGGTGGCACTGAGGGCACGGGGAGGGGTGGCACCGTCCGGAGGCACCAACAGCGCCCGATACGGACTGCAGCGCTCGTTTCCCACAGTAAAACTCCAGCTTTTTCAGGTTTTCTGACCTTCCAAGAATCACACTTTGGAGACTAAAACAGTAAGAATGAACTATTACTGCAGGGATGAGGTAACCTGAACGTTTTATGGTTTGAAACAAAACACCAATTTAACAAAAACCTTATAAAGTATAAGCCAACCTTTATTTCAGTAAGTTATTGAGCCATTAGGAATAACAAATATGATCTACATTAAAACAATGCAAACAAACCATGTTATGGGTGACCTATGAGGCTTCCTTGAATAGGTTGGGAAACGTCTACGATTTATACAAAACCTGTTCATTAAATTTTTTGCACACATTCATTCTTAGACAGTGAGATCTTAGTCTGGTCAGTTCTGCCCATCAGCTGTTAAATACAAATAATCAGCTGCTGACCCCGCCATCCAACTCAACGTTTACACTCAGACATGAAAATGTCTGCAAACAGATGCGCAACTGTACAACCGTACATCTTTGAAAAGCAGAAGTGGAGCCTCCTGCACAAGCAACAAGACTGGAGCAGGTGGTTTCTGGAGACAAAACGCTTGTCTTTTCCAGCAGCCATTGTACAGCGCATACAGCTGTAAAACCAGCTGACCAAACGTGCTGCAGCTCAGCTCGGGTTGCCAGGTAACGGCCGGAACTCTGCTGGGGTTGCTAGGTAACTGACCATGCCTACTGATTTGTGACGCTACATTAAGAAGGTTTTTGAAATGGCTCATTTTCCAGACACAACATGAACTTGTTGCCAGTTAGGTGGATTTTTTAAAGCGCTTTGCTGTTTTTAGAAGCAGTAGGAACCCAAACAGAAGTACAAAAACATGCAAAGTGTGACTTTTGCGTAATAGATCCACTTTAAGGTGAATGACTTTCCTGCTCAAATTAAATGTTGAAACACAATAAACAAAAAAATGTCTAAAAAAAATATTCTCGCTAACTTTTCTGGCATTTAGCAAATAGAAATAATTTTGGCAATTCTTATTAAACTAAATTAAGAAAAACTTTGTCTGATTTAACTTCAGATGGTGAGGAAAAAACAAAACATGTCCGTCTTTTTATCAGGTGAATGAAAATAGTTAGTTTCAACTGTAAATAATGTATTTTTTTCCCCAAATTTAGACTTTCAATCACTTTATTACTAAACTCTGCTGTTTGAATGTCAAGCACTTTCCAAACCTTGAAAACACCTAATTGAAAGGATTTCACCTGTGTGTGAAAAACCAGAACAGAAAACACAAAAACCCGTTTTACTCGTAAAACATCTGAAGATGAAGCAACAGATGAAACCGAGAATCCTCAGGAGGAGAAAAAACGCAGGACAGCCTTAGTCCGATCTTTTAACCTGCCTAACGACGGGCCAGTCAACCCGACTGACCCTCAGCCGGGCAGAGCGGACCGCAGCAGAACCAAGCCCCAGTGACTTATCACGACGGGCTCCAGGACAGGACTGACCTCACCGGTAAAAATGGCAGCGACAGTCACCGTTAGATGGCTGGCGGCCGCCGGAGCCCAGACCGCTGCGGTGCCGAGCTGGGCCGAGCCTATTTAAAGCCTTCCCCCTCCGAAGGTTCCCGTCTGTGTAACCGTTAAAAAGGGCCGTGCAGGCTTCCTGTGCAGGGCGTGGGGGGGCAGGAGGGAGGGAACAGCCAGGGCTTTATTTAGACATCAACTTCCTGTTTGCAAATGTTTCCCAGAAAAAAAAAATCCATGTGGAGAGAAAGAGAGAGAGAGAGATGCTTCCCTGAGTCTAATTACATGTACGGCTCGGAGCGCTGGCAGAAACCTAAATAGCAAACTTCCTCTGTTACAAAAACGTCTGAAGATTTTGCTACAGAAGAAACGGTTCTGGTCCGAATAAGGTCCGATAATTAAAACCATCTTAAAGCAACTATAACTAAAATCATTCAATTTTAGATTAGGACAAATATCCCAACTGAACTTACTTATTTCATTTTATTTTCAGGAATATATGTAATTTTTTTAGCCTCTCAAAACTGTACATAAGCAATATTTGACAAAAGTTTTAATATGTAATAAACTCAGATTTTTATAAAATATTTAATTTTTAACACAACATAAAAAAATTTTATTTAAAGAAAATATATTCTGAGTATATTTTCTTCTTTCTATACACTTTATAAAATATTTTTAATTTAGCAAAATATCCAGTTTATTTTTTAACATAATTCAATATTTTTTAAGTTAAAGAATATATTTTGTAAATATATTACCTTCTTTTTATAGAGCATCTAAAAAATATTTAATTGCTACAATATTAATGGGACAAATCAACCGTCCAAAGAGAAGGGATTGCTGCAAAGTTAATGACTCAAATCAACCAACCGCCCACATGTATGTTAGGAAGGAGAGATTGCTGCAAAGGCGGCGACAGGTGGGAAAGGGAGACTAAGAGGAGTTGATTTACTGGAGGTGGATGAAATCACAAGAGGTGAAGAGGAGAGCGAAGCAGGACGGAGTGGATGAAAATAACAGCAAGAGTGAAAAGAAAAGTGAAGACTTTAACCAAACAAAGTATTGCTCTCCACCAGAACCAGAAGAATCAGTGTTGGTGGTCTGCTGCACACAAGGACACATAAATCACAACTAAGCCCAGCGCAGGTCATGAAATGGACCATGCATGGATGAAAAAGGTCAATAAATGGACCACAAACGCTAAACTAAACAGCATGTGAATCAGCCTGAAAACCAGCATCTCTTTTTTTGTTTTAGTTTCTGCTGCTGCGGCTTCACTCCGGTCAAATCTACGGGCAGGACGTTTTAGAAAATGGAGATATTTCTCAACGAAAAGCAAAGTGGCAAAACAGAGCTGGCACCTCCATGAAACGCTCCGCCGTATCTTTTGGTCGGTTCACTTATAGTTTGAGAAATTTAAGTAAATGAGGTGCATCTTTGGAAAATTTAGAGTCGGAACTTTAATGCATCAGTTTTGATTAATTAATTACATAGATTTCAAAGCATTAAAATTTGTATCGCAATTAATCACCTATTTACTTTACATTCGTTTGTTTCTGGTACCAACAGAAACAACAAACAACGACGTACGACAAAGCTCCTTTTGTTGGCTCACCGAGGGTTAATTTTTGGTTTAAAAAGTGATCTTATTGGACGCTGCGAAAGACTATTTTTGTGTTTAAAGAGTTAGTGTATTACTGAAGACTAAAATAGCATCTCAACGCTAAACATGTTGCAGCAGCAAAACATCCCAATGTTAATGTTAGCATCCACAGTTCACAGTTTTTCAAAGAAGTTACATAAATAACGGATGTCTGTTTTATTCGTTGTAGTGTATAGCATTTGGGCGAACAGTGTGGTTTTAAAGAGATTTATAAATAAAAGTGTATTGTGTTGGAAGATGCACTTTAACCTAGGAAACAAATTAAAAACAATAAGCGTCTTTGTTGTTGAGATTATATTTTTGTTCATTCAATTATTTAGAAGCAAAAAAGTGTTTATGAATAGAAAATGTTGCTTATTTTGTTGATATATATAATTGTGATTAATTAATTGCAGACTGACTAGGTCAAAGGGGTCAGATACAAACCATTTAAAGTAAAACATTACACTTCCTGTTCCCAGTGGGCGTGGCTTACATGATGTCATGATTTGAGCATTGGGTGTTGCAGATTCGGATGAATCACTCAAGGTTTAGTGTCTCAGTGAGTTTTCTTTTGGAAGATTTAGCAGTTTTGTGTTTCGTTGTAAGATGTCAAACTTTGAGGCCCTTCAGCACGAAAACTCACCGTTTTGATAACTTTTATTCCCCAATGGGTAATGAACAAAACGACCAAGTTTGAAACCAATTGGTCAAAATCTCTAGGTAGATCAAATGCGGAAGCTATAAACGGCAAAAGTAGGGTCAAAATTGGAACTTCAATCCAAAATGGCCGACTTCCTGTTTGGTGTAGATAATTTTCTGTATGTCTTCAGGAGTTCTCCAACTGTACCCAATTTTATGCCTCTGTGATACAGTAAGGTCAATGTGGAGAGCATTTTTAAAGTGGCCTATTGAGCTGTTTCTGCTAGGTAAATTTCCCCCTTTCGTCCTTCAGGTTTGTTGAGTTTCCAGACATGTTTAGGCCTCCAAAAAGCCAATTCACTTGGCAAAGAAATGCCATGATTACAATTTGCAGTGCTTAGCTGCTTGGGTCTAACAAGATTGAAACCACTGAAACCAACACATCAGTGTCCTTCTAGGAATGAGATGTTCCTGTTGCCATGGTTCCAACCCAAAAACAAAAACCGGGCCAATGGCGGATCCCAGCTGAGGAAATGCTCAGCTGCCACATATTTTGGAAGACACTCACATCTGGCCACTCTCTGGATTCAGGAATGAGTCCTGAACCATTCTGACCGTTGACGCCAACATGCTTCTGAACTCGAACAGGCAACGGGGGGAAAAAGGTTGCGGTAAAGGTGAAGAGTTCAAACGTTCCTGCTGTCCGCCTGGACCATGGCGTGCGTTTGTTAAACCAGAGGTTATATAATAAGACCAACTGGCATGGTTACTGGAAACTACATGATATCTGGGATGTCCTCACCCATTAACTCAGCTGTGATCGGGTGAGACCACCTGTCCAACAACCCGACTGGGTTCACCTGCCGCTGAAACGGTTTCACTGCTGGAGCGTCATTTAATGGTGAAAAGAAAGTACACCCTCCTCCTGTTTTTACATACCAGGATTAAAATAAAAACAAAATAACAAAAAGATTTGGCTTATTCTGCTGATTTTTCATTTAATCCTTTATATACAATGTTAGATATATGTTAAAAGAGGAAAATAAATTATTAAATTCATCTTTTAAATAAAATAAAATAAAAGATTTAGAGCCTAAAATGCAATAACAGCATTTTATTAGGTCATTTGAAGCAACTGGAGCTAAAATAAATACTTTTAACATCAAAACGTGAAAAGCTCAACCCTTTCTGCTTAACATTTACAGGGTGTTGGGTTGATGTGTTTATGTTTTTTAAATAAATAATTAGAAAGCAAAAAGTGCTTAATAGAACATTTGTTTGTTTCTTTTAACAGAATTTAAACCAAGTGAAGTTTGAGGAGTTTTTAGCAGAACAAAAAAGGCTTTTTTAACTTAAAATATAAAATAAATATATTTTTGTTCAGTTGTCAATTGTTGTTGTTCCTTCAGCAAATTGTCTTTTTTTGGAGTCCGTATACTCCGATTAACGATTAATTGATTATTAAATTAGTTGACGATTATTTTGATAATCAATCAATCACGATCAATTCGATTAATCGTTTCAGCTAAACGGAACGACCTTAAAACGTAGGATAAAGTTTTGCCAAAAGTCTTAAAAATAAATATATTGTCACTGAGTTAAAAATATTTGATGGTGGTTAGAAAGAAAATCTGCAGAATGTGCCAATTTTTTTATCCGATTAATCAATTAATCTATTGCTGAAATAATCAAAAGTTGAAGCCGTAAGTCAGAGCGATACTAAAAACATAGAGAAGCACAAGTCAGGCTTTTACTGGCTGGTTATCAACTTGAACTCTACCAACCTGAAAATCAGACATTCACCCCATTATTTGATCACTTCGCTTGTTTTTCACATTTTTGTGGGTTAATAAAAGTTTTTTGGATTTGATTTTGCTGATAACGAACACAAACATTTTAATTCTTCCTGTTTTCTCTTCAGATCCAGGGGAAAAACACAAACATGTAGCCTTCACCCCCCACGCAGACAAACACAGGCGATGTCTGGGGCTCATGTTATTATGGACATGCTGAACCACTCAGACAACTACTTCTGTGTTTGTGTGTGTGTGTCGGTGCTTTCCTGCTGGTGTTGGAAGTGATTTGGAAAGAATGCAGTGGAAAAGGGAGGTGCGTCGCGGCCGTTAAACCAGCAGGGCTGCTCCCCAAATGAAAGCGCGCCACTAACGAGAGCGGATGCTAATTGAAGAGCCTCCCAGTGTGGGGTCACAAACGCACAGACGCTCGATTTCCAGCGCGGCTGAGGAGGCTGCGGCTCGACAACTGCTCCGGTTTCTACGACTTTTTCAGATTCAGCTGGAAGGAACCAGTAACAGCATCATTGTTACGCCAGTCAGAGAGAAAATGGAGGTAATTAGTAGCAGTTAATCATCCCCACTGATCTATAAACACACTGGCCTGAAAAAATATCAACTTCTTAATGCCTAAATTTATATTGTTACTGCTGCTCTGCTGTCTTAATTAGAGATTATTCATTTGGACATTACAATTTTAAGTATGATGCTAATTATAAGGAATGAAACAGACTTTCCATTTTATTGAAGTTGCTAATATTCAAACATTAAGTAAAAATTAAGAAATTAAGTAAAAATATATTTGTTTTACCATCGTTGCATAAAAGTTGCATAAAATTTGCAACTTTTTTAAAGATCATTTTATTATACTTTACACTGTTTTGCAATAAATAAATATTGTATTAGAATATGTACTTATAATATTAGTTATTCATTATTTATGTATATATTCATGGTATAAAGTTATCCGTTGAATCAAAGTCGAACAAGTGATGAAATAATATTACAATTTCTACAATTATGCCGAAACTTTACAGGAGGGAGACAGAATCGAGATTATCGCCCCGCTTGTCTGTCCTTTGTGTCTTTTGCGTCCTTGAGTCTTGATGCTTTTTCGAGATTACGTCCAAACGCAGGATTAAGGCCTAGTTCAAACACGTCCGCATATCTGGGAAAACGAAAACGTTTTTATGCGTTTTGCCCTTTCATCCACACAAGAACTCAATTTAATATAATTTAAAACAATTATTTATACAAGGTGGAGATTTGAGAAAACCATTTGTCTTTGCGTGTGAACAAGGAGGAAACGATGATTTATAAATAATGTGCCAATATAATATTTGACATGATTCCCAATGGAAATTGTCTTGTGTTTTATTAATTTTATATTCTAAAACGCTATTTAAAAGTAGTTCAAAAAACCTCCTGTCACTATGTTCAATTCCCAACAGGAAGTCGTGGTTGTTTTGAAGCAATCTGATTGGCTGACAGGTTTTAGACTTGTGCTACACTGCCCCCTATGGGTCTGGCATGTTTACAGCAACGCTCAGAGGCTAATTTGAGTGGATTCATGTGGACAAAAACTTTTCTAAAATTGATTGTCTATTTTCTTATTTTTAAAGATGTGGCAGACACATGTGCTTTTATAAAGACATAGCTACATGTGTATGAGGACAACTGAGAGGTGGGGGAGAGGGAACTTCATCTTTTTCTATATTAATATGTTTTTCCATTTTTTAATTAAATATTTCACTACTATAACAAAAATTATGATTATTTCTCACTAGCCTGATTTATTTGTAGTGAATGATGTGTGTGGATTTTAAGAACTGCTGTTCTTAAAACATGGCAGCCACTTCCTTAATGACTTAACAAAAGCTTCACACTGTTACTCTATTTGTAGTATTAGCAGCAAATATTGCTGTGGTGTCAGTTACTCTACACCCAGACTTCACGTCCGTCCCAGAGCTTCTCGTATTTACGGGTGTTGTGAAGAGCTCCAGTGACGAGGAGGTTAGCATACCTGCTCCTCTGTGATTAGCCCGGGGTGTGTCGGCTCGTTTTCGTTGCTGTAGTGCAGAGGCAGAGTCTGACAGAGCTGGCCGAGCAGCATGGCCACTTCCTTCATGCTCCGCCAGCAACATACCAGCACCATCTGAGCCGTCACCCTGTAGCCCTCCCCGTCTGGAGAAAACACACACAAACACACACAGTGAGGTGGGGAGGAAGACATCTGTGCTTCCAAATATGGACTTTTTGCTATTATGTACTCTTATTGTTTGGAAATGCCCCACCGATTCATTTGGATGAGTCAACTGTAAAAATTACAGGAAGTAATTACAAAGTCAACCTTCCAGACCAATCAGGTCTTCTGGTTCTGGTCTGCTCTGGACCAGAACCGGAACCAAACATGGAGAAGCAGAATTCAGTTTTCATGCTCCACAAATCTGGAACAAACTTCCAGAAAACTGCAAAACTCCCGAAACACCGAGTTCCTTTAAATCAAGGCTAAAACCTCACCTGTGTGGAGCTGCCTTTGATTTGTAATAACTGGAATATTAATCAATATATTTGCTGTATATTTGCTTGATGATGGGATTTGACAAAATGTAATGTTTATTGCTCTTTACTGAATGGTTACTGTATTATTGTTTTTATTAGAAAGCACTTTAAACTACCTGGTTGCTGAAATGTGCTATACAAATAAACTTTAACAAGTAAATAAACAACATAAAACGCTTCCCCCTTTGGGACATCCCAGGTACTGCAAGAGAAAGAGATTCAACAAACCAAAAATCAAGATAAAAAGACTCTTTCAAGTCTAGCAATTTTATTATTTTAATTATAATATCGACAAAAAGAATGCTGTGTGTGAAAAGCTATGTTAAAACTTCCTGCTTCCTCAAGGGATGAGGTGGGAAAGTAGCAGCCAGGTGTTCCTAATCAGCTGTACCTACATAATTGTCATCATCAGTAAAATTGGCTCTATAAAAGCAGGAATCTAGACAGTTTGAAGCTCTGGAGCACACAGGTGTGTGTTAAAACAACGCCAAACCAAAAACAAAAAAACAACCCATCGGCAACAACCTCGGGAATCACAGGCCTACCGTTTAGGAAAGGTTACAACAATGTTTCCAAACAGATTGATGTCAGTCGCTCCACAGAGAGAGAGAGAAGTGTGTTGGGTTTCACCCCAAAAGGCGAAACCCAACGTGTGTCGAGCCATGAGAAGGAAAAAAAAGTTGGGACAGAAAAGTCCCGAAAGAAATAAAAAAATATAAACATGACAATATGGGACATTAAATAGTCCTTTAATCAAATTTAAGACATGTAATTCATGTATTTAGTGGCAGATTTCATTTATTTTTAAGAATTGGTAAAATTTAAGGACTTAATTTTAGATACATGAATTTAAGACTTTTTAAGGATGAGCGGACATCGGATAGTCTGGTAGAATCGGTTGTATTAGGGATCAAAATGGTAACATTTGTTACATTTTCAGCTGCTGCGGTTCCATTTGTCAAACAAACCAAACTAATTAAAATCCTGTTCCCCTCCTCACCTGCAGGGGCGCTGCACCAAGAACTGCTGAAGAAAACAACATAAAACCTCAGAAAAAGAAACTGAACACAACTTCCTCTTTCACAACATGTAAACAAAAATGAGGACTTTAGCAATTGTAGGATTTATCTTTTATCTTTGGTAAAGGAGCCATTTCTCCTGCTAGCGCTGAATTAGCATGTTTGTTTAAGTTGTATTTACCCAGAATGCCCTGCGTTGTAGTCCACTTCCTGCTTTTGGAGCGGTTTCTTGTCCGCTTGCATCCACACATGCATTCAAGCCTGATGCTAATTTGCATTGTTACGCAGATGAAACAGAAACTTTGAGATTGACTGAACTCGTCTCATTTAGTGCTTTTAAATCCAAACTAAAAGCTCTTGAGGCTGATTCTACGACACGTACCTGTTTTTATAGTGTGACTTTTTCTTTTAACTGTTTAATTAGTTAAGTCCAGGCAGGGAGTCCTCTGTTTTTTTTCTGTTTTATCCACAGTTTTCGCTCCACTCTTTCCTGCCTCTTGGCCAGGACGTCTTTGGGAAAGAGGTTTTTAATCTGAATGGGATTTTTATTCTGGTAAAATAAAGGTTAAATAAAAGCAAAATAAGAAATAAAACTGTGCCAAGGTTCATTTCAATCGAGGCGAGATCTTATAAAACATTTTTGAACTATCCTTTTTGTTGAAATGTGGTATACAAATAAACTTTAACTGACTAACATGTAAACAAACATAAAAAAGATGAAACACTTCCCCCTTTTGGACATATCAGGTACTGCAAGAGAGAAAGATTCAGCAAACTAAAATTATGGTTAAAAAAAAAAAAACAATGTAACAAAGCTAGCAATTTATCAGGAAATAGTTAAATATTTATTAGTATAAGTTTAGCATTGACAAAAAGTTGAAATAAACAAAAATAAAAAGCTGAATCAACCAAACAAACCCGAGTTTCTAGGTGAAAACAACAGGAATGTGAATGAACCCTACAAGTTATCGCTGCTAAAAGTGGCTCTACAAGCTCTGGAGTCATGGGGTGTACTTAGTTTTTCCACACATAGGTTAACCCTTTTGTTTTTGACAGCGGGGAATTTCTGTACCTGCGTTTAGCGGCGGTGTGCGCTGCGTCTGGGCCTGACTTCGATCATCTCCTTCAGGTTTCTCCAGCTCTCTGGCACTGTTGAAGAACTCGTTGGAGTCTCTGGGCTGAATCTCCTGCAGGATCCTCTGCAGACCTCCAGATGTCTCTGTGTAAACAGTCATTATTAACACACTTCACGGGTTTCGCCCACAGGTCGGAGGAGAAGAGGACGACTACACTGAAAAGGCAAACACTGTATTTAACTGAAAATAGTTATTTAAATCAGTTTCATCAAATTTCTATCAACGCTCATTTTTAGTAAGCTACTTTGACTTTGTTGAGGAAAAGTCTCACCACCTTACTCTAATTGATTTGTTTGAAAATTGTGATTTTTCTTCTGTGTTGAAAAGTACTTTACTGCATGCATCCAAGCTAGCTTGAGCTGCTTAGGCTTACTTTCCTTACCAGAGTCGGTATCCATGGGGATGAGTCCCTCCGGGGACGAGCTCTGGACCACCGGGGACACCACGTCGGACATCCGGTAGCACATGGCGATCAGCTCCAACACCAGACCCGTCCACTGCTCCGTCTGACTCAAACACCTCAGAGCCCAGACGCACAGATCAGATTTACACCCACGGGGTTTCACCAACTCAAACTTAACACCGTCTAAGATCTTTATGAATTAAATTTGGGATTTGTATCACTGTGGAAATGTACAAAAGAAAATCTCTTGTTTAGATCCTCGCAGAAAGCACGCAGCGTCGTACAGGCTGGCGACAGAAATGAGCCAATAAAGTGATTTTGAATTTAAATATGGCTGGGTGATGCAGTACTGTGATATAAACATTTCATATCAGTCACACTGCTTACCACTGATGGAAGCGAAAAAGCTAGCTAGCTTCCCAGCTAGCACGGGTTTGTTAGCAGCTAGTTAGCAGTAACCTAAAAATACCTCAAAACATTTGTCTGATGAAACATAAACTACATAGACTATTATGTTTAACTAAACCACAATTAAATTAGGACTGTGATCCACATATTTTCTGATTCGATTAAGGCATTTTAAGGCCGACATTTAAGATAAGAAGCGGTTCTCATGCTCACTCTGTGTTCAGACGCTGCAGGACGGCGGTGATGCAGTGCGCTCTGCCGTAGAGCGGAAACGAAGCGGCCGCCTGCAGGAGCGACGCCTCGGCTGCGGACAGCTCCGCCTGCAGACGGCGCAGCAGCAACCGGACCACTGACACGAGAAGAACGGTCAGACATGCAGAGGTGACAACAGCACTCACACTCTCTACTCAAGCAGAAATACAGACACTTGTATGAAAACATACTCAAGTAAAATAAAGAAGTTTTGAAATCTATAGAAAAAGTAAAAAGTAATTTCCACCTTCAAGAATACAAAATGACTTTGACGAGTCTAAAATACTTAAAAAGTCCTACTTTTTGTGCGATCGGTGGATTTTTTTTGCCTGTTTGATTTAGTTTTTTTCATCATGGAAGCAAAGAGCCATAAGTGAAAATGTAAGGAGTCGAACACGTGTCAAACTCCAGGTCCGAGGGCCAAATCCGGTCCCCCATAACCTTCTTATACGGCTCCAGGGTGCTTAAATGTTATCTTATCAATAAAATTTATTCTTCTTTTCATCTATTTTCTGCCAGATTACAATCAGTCCCTCCAATTTCTTGCAAATTGTCGTGGAAATTAACGCAAAATCAACAAATCCCAGCAATTTTTTGAGCTAATGCAGATTTTTCAGTAACAGCTGCCTCAGCCTTAACTGACGTCGAGTAATGAAAATATTTCTAATTTAGCACCACAAAAAAAAAAATGTATTGCAAAAACAATCATAAAATCCTGGAGGGACTGAAAAGATGTTCATTATTGTTTAATTTTAATAATTTATTAATGTCTTAACGGGTTTTATTAATACGTTGTGGCACAACCGGCCCTTTAAGAGCATTCAGGATCTTAATTTGGCCCAAAATGAAAATGAGCTTGAGAAGAAAGCGGGAGGAAGTAAAAGTAAAAGTAAAAGTAAAAACTCAAGTAAAGTACAGATACCTGAAAAATCTACTACAGGAAATTAATAAATTACTTTGACTTTTTTACTGCAGACATGTGATCAACGCTACGATCTGCAGCGGTTTTTACCAGCCAGCGCGTTGAGCTCCAGGATGAGCGACCGGGACGCCTCAGGCCGGATCTGGAGGTTCAGACCCGGATCGCATCGCCGCAGAACCGGGATCAGGTCCGGCTGCTGCAGCAGCAGGTGCAGCAGGTGGGCGGCGGTGACGCTGTCATAGGGTTTGGTGCTGGTGCTGAGGTCCAGAGCGGCCCGGAGGACCGAGAGCGTCGTCTCCGGAACCTGGAAGGAAACAAACGGATCGGCGCCGAAACAGCCGATCAAAACGAGAAGTCAGAGAAAAACCCGGAGGAGAAACGAAAAGAACGAGAGAGAAAGAGTCGTCCTCACAGAGTTACAGAGAAAACCAGAGTTTAATCAGTCGGATTTAAAAAAAATATAATTTACAGCGAAGGAAGGAGAGAGGATGGAGGGAAGGAAAAGAAGCAAAGGAAGGAAGGAAGGAGAGAGGATGGAGGGAAGGAAGGAAGGAAGGAAGGTAGGAAGGAAGGAAGGAAGGAAGGAAGGAAGGAAGGTAGGAAGGAAGGAGAGAGGATGGAGGGAAGGAAGGAAGGAAGGAAGGTAGGAAGGAAGGAGAGAGGATGGAGGGAAGGAAGGAAGGAGAGAGGAAGGAAGGAAGGAAGGAAGGAAGGAAGAAAGGAAGGAAGGAAGGAAGGAAGGAGAGAGAAGGAAGGAAGGAAGGAAGGAAGGAGAGAGGATGGAAGGAAGGAAGGAAGGAAGGAGAGAGAAGGAAGGAAGGAAGGAGAAGGAAGGAAGGAAGGAAGGAAGGAAGGAAGGAAGGAAGGAGAGAGAATGGAAGGAAGGAAGGAAGGAAGGAAGGAAGGAAGGAAGGAAGGAAGGAAGGAAGGAAGGAAGGAAGGAAGGAAGGAAGGAGAGAGAAGGAAGGAAGGAAGGAAGGAAGGAAGGAAGGAAGGAAGGAAGGAAGGAAAGAGAGGGGATGGATGGAAGGAAAGAGAGAGGATGGATGGAAGGAAAGAAGGAAAGAAGGAAGGAAGGAAAGAGAGAGGATGGAAGGAAGGAAAGTAGGAAGGAAGGAAAGAGAGAGGATGGATGGAAGGAAGGAAGAAAAAAGGAAACAATGCAAAAACGAAAGGAAGGAAAGGTAGTGAGGTAAGGAAAGAAGGAAAGACAATAAGGAAGGAAGGAAAAGGGGACGAAAGAAAGAAAATGAAATAGACGAAGCAAAGAAAGACAGTCAGACGGACAGAAGGAAGGAAGAAACCAATCATCGAAGGATTCAAGGAAGGAAGGAGACGAGCCCGTTTCCTTCCTTCCTTCCTTCCTTCCTTCCTTCCTTCCTTCCTTCCTTCCTTCTTTCCTTCCTTCCTTCCTTCCTTCTTTCCTTCCTTCCTTCCTTCTTTCCTTCCTTCTTTCCTTCCTTCCTTCCTTCCTTCCTTCCTTCCTTCCTTCCTTCCTTCCTTCCTTCCTTCCTTCCTTCCCGGTGTTTAGTGTTTCTCCAGAAGTCAGACATGTTTCATGTCTGAATCTAAGTTTATCATCACTGCACATGGATAAAATGTTAACCTGGAGTCCAACGGCGGACGGAGGAAGCTGGCTCAGCAGCGCCGTGGCGAGCTGCTTGACTTCCAGGAAGTTGCTGGCCACGCAGTTCAGGACGTTCTGAGCGTGTGCAGGGGTCACGACCTCACCGAGGGCAAACGGGCCAGGCTCTGGGAAACAGAGGAGGGGGAGGATGAGGAGGCGGTTAGAGACAGATGGATCCGTTATCAGCACTTAAAGATAAGCTCTGAGTGTAACCATGGTTACCAGCAGTGAAGGAGAAGAGCTGACTCAGCAGGTTCAGCAGGCTGAGGGACAGGAGGCATTTGGAGAAGGAGGCTCCAGGGAGCAAAACCTCCAGCAGGTTCCCACACAGCCAGCGAAGAAACGCCTGAAACCAACACAGTTAGAGTTTGGGTCCAGATCAGATCATGGTGGCAGCGACTCTCTGCTCACCCTGTACTGATCCAGGGAGCGCTGGTCTTCAGCCCGGCGCTCCTGGACGAGTCTCTTCTGCAGCAGCTGGCTGCTGTCCTTCACCCTGCAGAGCAACTGAAGTACAGGAGGAGGCTTATCAGGCCGTGAGGCATCGACAACCATCGATATACCGGACCGGACGGAACCTGCTAGCCGCTACAGCTAGCGACGCACATGGAGTCAAACTGAGCCGATGCGGCATGAGCAGGAATCGCTCACAAAAATGATCACATCGCCATAATTTCTTCTATAAAATATGTCTTAAATTATGGAGTTATTTTGGCGCTAAATGAACTGAAAAACACACACAGGTGCATGTTGTAGTTGTCAAAGTCAAGCTGGTATAACTGACCTATTTCCCACTTTCTTAATATTTTAAAGTTAAAATAAATTGTTGACTGATCTCTTGGACCTTGCTAGCTAGCTACTGCAGTGTTGACAATTAACAACAGAACATGGCGTCACTTTATCAGCAATGGCGTCCAATCGGGGCCTCACCTTCTTCATCAGGCTGACGGTCTGCTGCCTGACGCCTGGCGACTGGCTGTTCAGATTGGGAGGGAGGAAATGGCGGACGAGATCCATTTCCTGTGAGGTCAGAACCTCAGTGCTGCGGTGGCTCTCACACACCAAACCCAGAGCGTCCATCCTCACCTGCAGGAACCGGAGAACCAACTCCATGATTTACTGGGATATTTTGGGATTCACCAACAGAAAGTAGGGATGCAAAGAATTAATCGTTGTCAAGCAACGGTTTATCCGATTAAAATTTGTTCCAATGTGTTAACTATTAGCCAGAGGTCGCGTTAACGGAATATTTTTCTTATTTGACCGGTTATTGTTTTAAACGACGGGAAAATTTGAAGCCCGTCGGTCATTTGACAGGTTATAATTCGCACCCTTGACTGATGCACATGGGCAGACAATACAGCCTTTACGCAAAGTGTTTATGGCAGAGGCAACTAAAGTCAATTAATTAAAAAAAATCCTTTCTGAATATCATCTCAGGGACTCTGAACTCTGAAGGGTCATGGACCGGACGCTTTGGAGCGTCTGGTTCAGAGGTTAAAATGGGGCGTTTTATTCCAGTCTCCAGTACATACAGAACAGAGAAAAATAAAGAGTTTTCAATGTTTTGTTAATCCATCTATAGTCTAAACAGAGGAGCCGACAGTTTACCTTGAGAAAATAAATAAAGGTGCAGAAGTTAATCAGACTGTAACATGCGCAGTGCGCTGCAGAACCAATGCAGACCGCTGCGAAGAATTAAACTGAACTCATCCTGCGGTTTTAACAAACGGAGCTGGAAGAAGGAGAGCAGCGTTCTGGAGGAGCGCGGGAGATGTAACATCTGTCCGTTTCGGGGAAGCGAAACCACGCAAAAAAAAAAAAAAATCCTCGTAAAAGCGCGACGTCCAGAAAGCGCGTAGGGTAAAAAAACTCGGATCCAGACGGATCCAACTGACTGATGAACCAGCGCAGATTTCTCTGCAGATGCGACCAGGAGGAATTCGTGAGGCTGTGCGTTCAGACCTGCTGGTAATTTAAGTGGAGTCGTTTAATTTGATTTATTATGAGTTATTGGGGCCACAGTCAGTGGTTTGTTTCACTATGGAGAAAAAGTTAGATGTGTTTATCTGCTTTATGTGTGATGGGATCTGGATTCACGGTTCAACTTTTGAATATTAACTAAAACACATAAAAATGCAGCTAAATAGCCTAATGTTCATTTGTTATAATCTGACGGGTAAAAACAGTATATGACCGATTTTTTTAATGGTATCGGTCAAAATGACGGAAAACAAAAATGTCTAGCGAGACCTCTGCTATTAGACGTTCTTTCAGTGTTGTAGTTTAGCCCCCGTCCAGCAGAGCGCGCTGATGTTCATCCTTCAGTGGAACCAGGAGGGAAACAAAGATGGCGGCTATCCCAGAACAGCCAGAAAGAGAAACGGTTCAAACAGAGTCCGGTGTGGGATGCAAAATGAACTTTCTCTGGTTCCGTTTTGAAATATAAACACTCGACAAACTTAACCGCTCTTTATTCAGCAGAGCTTCATGACGGAGCAGCGTCACCTTCTCATTCAGAAGTTACTGAAGTGCTACGAAGGCGCTCCACAGTTGTCCCCTACTTTGTGTTGGGTTAAGAGTTGTGACCTGGAAAAGTGGGAGAGCTCACCTGGTCGTGTTTGTGGACGAGTGCTTGTTGCAGCAGTGAGAGCGGGATCAATCCGCCCCACAGACTCTCGTCTGAGGCTGCGGCGACTCCCTGGGCTCTGGCCGCCCGCAGGCAGGTCATCAAGGCTCCCAGAGCTCCTCTGCTGGATGAAGGATCTGGTAATTCAGGAACACGTTGAAATTAGGGATGCTAATCAATCAATTATCACTTAATGGCTTGTTAGATTAAAAATAGTTCCAATTGATTAACTAAAAATTTCTTTTGTTGTTGTAGTTTGGCCTCCAGCCAGCAGAGGGCTGGATGGAGGCCATTCTTAAGCTGATACAAAATGGCCGCTATCACAGAACAGGAAAGAGAAACGGTCCAAACACAGTCTGGTTTGGGACGAAAAATCCACTTTATGCGGTTCCGTTTTGAAATATAAACATTCGGGTGGATTAAGTTACCACCCGAATTCGGCCAAAGTGGTGTCGACTTCTCAACCAAAACAAACTGATTTGCTGCGAAGGCGAGGATAATGTGACAGAAATAATTGGTAAATGGGAAAGCCCAAGATTATCTATTTTTTTTAAGAGTATTTTAGTAAGAAGGCAGAAACTCTGGAGCTTAGAAACTGCAGGTGAGAGGAGGGGCTTCACCTGGGAGGCGGGGCTAAGTCCACCCAGGCGTTTTGCACAGTTGAATGGTTGCCAGGGAGATTAAAGGATTTGTCAAACATACATGAAAGAATCAAAGCATAGCATATTAATATGACTTACAATGTAATTTAATGTCTTGAAATTGGGCCTCTGTTTCTTTAAAACCTCCTGCTTTTCCTGAAACCACCTACAGGGAGTCATCACAACATGGCTCCTCTATTAACCCTCCATCAACGTTTTTAGCGTCGTTAGCATCGCTGAGAAGTAGTTCCTACTACGACATGTGGTGTAGTTCCACCAGATGTTTACTAATGGCTGCTGGCTAGTCTGAAGGAGCCTAAAGAGGATGTGTTGCTCTATGAAGCGGAAGCTCTGGAGCTTGGAAACTGCAGCTGGGAGGAGGGGCTTCACCTTGGAGGCGGGGCTAAGTCCACCCAGGCATTTTGCACACCATGTTTGAGAAATCATGCATGAAAGAATCAAAGCAACACTCCAGGTGTGTTTTTGATGAGGAAATAACATCATAGAATAAAGTAACGCTTAAAAAAAGTCGATTTTAAATAATACTGCCCCTTTAAGACAATGGCCGCTCGGGTCAATCAATGTTAGATTAACTCATTAATCAATAACTTGCATCTGTAGTTGGAAGTCTTTGTTTTTGAGGCAGATTAACAGCGATTGGTCACTACTGTGTTAGTTCTGTACCTGTCCTGCAGGGCGGCGCCCCCTGCAGGGCGCGCACCATGTGTGCCAGACTGGAGGGGCTGCACCGCAGCAGCTTGGGCAGGAAGTAGTCCAGTATGTAGGTGGTCTGGTCCGGCCTGGTGTGGCACAGAACGTCCAGCAGGGGGTTCACCCAGGTCCGGTGCCACGGCTCCATCCAGTCCGATTCCCGTGCCGCCAGCTGCGCCTTGTGGCTGACGAAGAGCCTCTCCAGCAGGTCGCTGGCGTACGGAGCCAGCGTTTGATCGCCCATCAGGTCCAGGAGGAGAGAGGGCAGATGGGGCTGGACGGCCAGCAGGTGCTCCGCCCCGTAGAGCTCCACCAGGCAGCCCAGAGAGCCATACTTCCCCCTCATGTGCCACTCCAGGCCCAGCAGGCTGCGGGTCAGCTCCGCCACGTACGGATCGGAGGCCGGGTCCGGGTCCGAGTCCGCCGGCTTCGTGCGCCGGTGCAGGAGGAGGAGGTTGTGGAACAGAGAGCGGGTTTGGTGGCGGACGCCGTCCAGAGGATGCTCCCAGTGGGAGTAGATGTGCTCCAGCAGGCGGCGCTGCAGTTTGGAGCCACCGCGGAGCGCCACCTGGAGGCTGGGAGGACAGAGGCCCGTTTCCTCCTGCAGGCAGTCCAGAGTGGCGCCGCTCCAGAGGGTCAACACCCGAGCTACCACCATGGCTGTGCTGGACTCCTTTACACTGCAAGAAAGAGGAAAAACACCTTAAAGGTCACCTATTGTGCTTCCTTGAACAGGTGAGAGTCGGTTTATGGTCTATACAAAACATCTCCAGCACATTTTTTGCACAAAATCATTCTAAGATAATGAGATGTTAGTCTGGCCAGCTGCTTTAGGGCCTCTTGTCACTTTAAATCCAAATAAGCTGCTGTTGGCCACGCTCCCAACTCAACGTTTGCAAGCAGAAGCCCAATTATACAACCGTGTATCTTTGAAAAGCAGAAGTGGAGCCTCCTGCACAACCAACAAGAATGCAGCAAGTGGTTTCTGGATGGTAAGTCAACAACAAAACCCTTGTCTTTTCCTGCAGCCATTGTACAACACATGCAGCGGTAAAACCAGCTGACTAAACGGGCTGGGGCTCAGCTTGGGTTGCTAGGTAACAGGCGAAATTCTGCTGTGGTTGCTAGGTAACAGAGCAGTGCCACTCAATAGCTCGCAGGTTTTTGAAACTGCTCATTTTCCAGACACCAAAAAACATTAACTTACAGCCAAAAAGCAGCTGGGCGGTTTTATTAAGCGGTTGGATTGTATTTAGCAGCAGTAGAGACCCAAAAGAAAGTATAAAAATGTGTAAAATAGGAATTTTACATGATAAGTCCCCTTAATGTAATAAATAAATTTTAAAACAATCACCAGAATTGTTTTTTTAAATCTGCAACTAGAACCAGGGTTTGTACACTTTTCCCACAATAAAATCGAAGCATTTTCAAATGGCGTACCTGACGTCCAGGTCCAGCAGCGTCTCTGGGACCAGCAGCAGCAGCTCCTCCCACTGCGGCCCGGGCAGAGAGCCTTTCCAGCCCAACATGGCCAGAGCGCCGTGGCTCAGATACAGAGCCACACCTGGAGGCCGTCCGCTCCTACACAGAGCCTCGCACCTCAGCCGGAGCCACGGCGGGGCCAAGTCCAAACCCGGAGCGGAGCCACGCAGCAAACTGCTCACCTGATGAAATCATCAGACGCACAGGAACACACAGAATGACTCAGATACCGATTCAATGTTTCTGGTTTCTTTAGAATATCGTAAAGCTATGGTGAAGAAAACGTACATCCCATTTCAGATCAGTTCTTTTCACACCTGATAGTCGGTTCAGCAAGATGTAAGAGCTTGTTTTCAGTCTAACATTCCTGAATATTCATAAAAAGCACAAGTAATAGCAGATTTTTCACTTATAGCAAGACATTTTCCCCATGTTATAAGTGAAGAAACCTGCCAGTGGAGCTAGTACTTTTGCATCAATATTAAGGAATTATTTACTTAAAACAAGCTCCTATATCTTTCTGAAAAGTTTTCAGTGTGCAAAGACTTTTGCACTAAAAACTAGATCAAAAATAATCGGTAATATTTTGTGTGTTTGCAACACGATGCAATAATCAGATCTGCATCTCCCAGATTTACTTCAATCTTGGAAAACTTTTTCTTTTCTCATAAATTTAATGTTTTCTTTCTTGCAAATGTTTACCTTTACAATATGAGAGAATGTCTTATTTATTTCTTTTCGACATCATTACGTCCATGTTTGGTTTTGTTTATTTAATCCAAAAAATTAACCTAGAGATTTCTACAGAAATGTTCTTCTCTGTGGCCGATTTATTTATTTTTCTGTTCTTTCTCTCCATCATCGAAGCTTTTTTTATTCTTCTATTCCAGATTAAATATTGACGACCAGAATCGATTCTTGGAATTAAATAATTCCAAAACCTGCTTTAGATCCTAACATTAGCATTTATTTTCTAACAGAGGGAGGGTGTACTTTCTTTTCCAGACGGCAGGACTCACCACCGAGGCGACTTCCTCTCCGGCGCCCATAACGGACCTGATGAGCAGAACCACGGCCATGCCTGCTGTGCTCTGAACCGCCTGGATGAACTCTTCTGCAGGCGGAGAGAAAAACAGAAGAATCCAGTTAGATTCATGTTTGACTTATTTATTTCACACAGGATTTTAAAAAGATCAAACAGTAGGGCAGAGAAAACATGTGCACAACCAAGAAACGGAGTAGGAAGAAGTGAACACTTATTTAATCCCACCCCTTATTTCAGTTTGATTAAATATATTACCTACCAACATGCTAACTATTAAAATTTGTAACTAAAACCATGTTATAGTATCCATGTGCTAAAGAGCCAACAAATAAATAAATTACAAAATAACTCTCATGACAAGGCAGTAAAAACTACAGATAATAATAATAATGTTAATATTAATAGTAGTTTCTGACCGTCAGTGAGGATGTGGATGTAGCAGCTCAGCAGGCCGCCCAGCGGCTCCGGCGGCGCCGCCGCGATGGCGCCCTGAGATCTCTGGAGAACCAGCATGGACGTTTTCACCGCAGCCAGGCAGGACTGCATCAGCTGGGCCTGCGCGATGTGGCGCCCTGCAAGACCGCTGGGTGACCAGCAGGGGGCGGCAGATACAGGCACATTAAAGAACTGTTGCTTTTCCAGGATGGAGAAACTTTGCAAAATGCAGAAGTTTTGGTTTTTGAGGGCTTTTAATAATCCACACAAGCCTGGCTATTCAGTCTGAGCTACTGTAACCACTTAAGCTTTTTTAATACAATGTTAAAAATACATTAAAAGACGAGACTAAACAAATAAATTAAAGGAACATTTTATTCCTTTAATTTAAGCCTGATCATTTGTAGCACAGGATGCTCCTGCAGATAAAAAAAACTAACAACGTGTGAAAAGTTCAGTCCTTTCTGTTCAACTTATCAATACAGTGAACGGCTGATCTGTTGATTATTTTTGGATTTACTGATTAATAATTTGATAACAAAAGAAACTTAATAGGAGATTTTTTTTTTTTTTACAAATTTTGAACCAGTTGAAGCTAAAACGGCCACTTGAGATCTGAGTAAGACATATTTAAGGAAAATGTTTGTTTTTTTTTGTCTTAAATGCAAAATGTTTTGTATTATTTGTACAGTTTTTGCTTAAATACTGCCTTTTTCAGTCTGTGTACTCCAGTTAATGATTAATAGATTACTCCATTAGTAGGTGATTATTTCAATAATCAATTAATCACAATTAATCAGATTCATCGTTTCAATATTCATTTATATTTGAGTGTTGAAGTTAAACAAACTGAAGGTAGTTGTTATTTTTTGTTATTAAACCAACATGCTAGTAGGAATGCCAGTGAAAAAGCTCCACACCATGATGCTGCCACTACCATGCTTGATTGTTGGTATAGTTTTTAATCTTGTGTGGATTAAGGAAAACCAATAATAAACACAAACTGGAGCATCCAATTATTGTTTCTAAACTCCACTCTGGAAAAATATTAGTTCCCACAAATCATTAAAGGGTCAAATTTTAATCAATCAGCTGAAAAGCACAGAGTTTGTCTTCATACCTGTTCTGCTGAAGATATTCATGTAAAACCTTGCAGATGAATTTTAACACTATCAAAACAAAACAAAGAGAGACTTTGATTAAATTTAGTCTGCAAAGCGAAAACTCTTCAAACTTTTTAAACTGAGTGGAAACAAACTTTGAAGCAGCAGCTTGTTGATGCATCTTTCACCTGCAAAAACAAAATAAAGCATAAACTCACTGCTTCCTATTCAAGTGATTTAATAGGCAGAAGTGATTTTGTCTTTTCTTACTTACCAAGATGGAAGCCATCCAGGCAGGCGGCGATGGTGTCTATGGTGTGCGGATGCTGTTCTGAGCATGGAGTGGACAGACAGTCGGACAAACAGGAGGACAGACTGTCCACAGCCCGTCCCTGAAGACACTGAGGCACTGAACTCAAAGCACTGAGGAAAGACACAACAAGGTAAGGTAATTTTATTTATATTACAAATTTTCAGCAACAAGGCAATTCAAAGTGCTTTACATAAACTAAAAGGAAATACAAACAAAATAAACCAAAGGAAAGAGCAAAAGAAGAAAAAGAATCTAATAAACATTTTTCAGGCTTTAATCTGTGAAAAACATTGAAAACCTTTTTTTTTTACTACTTTGTGTTGTTTATCCCAGTAAACCCCATGAGAAAATCTGAAAAAGTTCAGGAGATGTGAAATCAGGAGCGAGTTCTACCTGGCTGCAGCCCGTCTCAGGGGGTTCTTTGCCTGCACAGAGGTGTAGATCAGCGACAGGGCGTTCAGACAAGCATCCAGTGCTTCACCAGCGTCTTCCTCACTCAGAGCCTCCAACTGGGATCCAGCCTGAAGGAGCATGGACACAAGCACATCACAACATCCATCTGAATACGCTTAACGGGGCAGAAATGTGTGTTTTCCAGGCACGGAGTGTCATTTTATAGAACAATCAAACTATGTTACCTTCAGTTGTTATAAAAATGCTATTTATATATATATATCAAATATGACTTAAAAGAAATTTTACTTTGTAATTTAACACCTTGAAATTGGGCCTCTGTCTCTTTAAAAATTCCTGCTGTTTCTGAAACTCCACCTTCACAAAGTGATGACAACACGGCTCCTCTACTAAACCCTTTGACATCGTTTTTAGCAGCGTTTCACTGAGAAGCAGCTCCTATAATGAAACACGCAGTTCCACCAGATGTTTGCTAATTGATGCTGGCTAGTCTGAAGGAGCTGAGTGGAAGAAGGTTGCTCTGTGAGGCAGAAGCTCCGAAGCTTGGAAACTGCAGCTCAGAGGAGGAGCGGCGCCTCGAAGGCGGAGCTACGTCCACCCAGGCGTTTTGAACAACTGAATGGTTTCCATGGAGATTAAAGGAAAGCAAAACTCCAGATGTGTTTTTTTTTTTTTTTTTTTTTTTTTTACGAGGGAATGACATGATAACATGACGTAAACCTCAAAAAGTCGATTTCACATAACACTACATCATAATACACGGACCTTTTTAATCAGCTGGATCTGCTGCACGGCGTCAGTCTGCTGTAAGCAGGTCTGCAGGGTCTGGGCAAGATGTTTGACTCCATCTGCGTCTCCGTCCACAGAGAGGGACGCTGGGTGGGGCAAGAAAGGAAGACAAGTGAGCGGACATTCGGGAAAACTCAAAGCTGGAGCATAAAGAATGTGGAAATCTTACCTGTCAGCTGGCATAGCTTCTCCTCATCCAATGCCACCGCCTCCACTTTAGTAGTTTTCTTCTTCACCACCATGATTTAACACCATAATATGCTGTCACAAAGTCAGATGTTTTCACTGTATGCTGTTAGACATGTTAAAAATCACATAACTACTTCTATAGAAGCACAGAGAGAAAACCAAGCTTTGTTGCTAAAGTTCGCCAACTTTAACAAGCAGCCTGAAAATAACTCAAAGTCTACCTTAAAAAGACGTTAAAAACAACTAACGCTATAAAACTGCTACATAATAACGGTAGCAACTCATAAAATGCGGTTTGATGAAAAAAACAAAAGGCATTTACCTCAGTTCTGCATGTGGTCCACAGCTTTGCCACTGCCGGTGTCTGTACCGGATGAAAATAAAACAGCTTCCGGTAGATTTTCGCAATAAAAGATTCACGAACAGCCTAGCTTACAGGAAAATTAGCCGTTCGAGCTTTGTGAATGTTTCTGTTCCTAAATTTAACCCGAAATGTCAAAGAGTGACAACAATTTTGGCTTCAATTAATTGTAAAGTAAGTGTGCGAAATTAAAAGATTTTATTTTGAAGCTAGATTATTTTTGACCTTTTGTGAACCCCCGCATTGACTTTAGAGAGGAATGAAGCGGCACGTTAGCAGGGCCGCCATATTGGAAGGGTAAACAGCGACCAGTTAGCGTATTAGTTTTTATTTTTTTAAATACATATATTTTCGTGCGGGCTTTTATTGTGCACCGTGTTTAAAATTATTGTTATCTAAAATGTCCCTCAAGTTGGTCCTTAAACAACAAACTATAAAATTACACTCCAGAAGAGGGATATTTGAGTGTAAATATGATTGAATACTCAATAACTTTGAAAATTGTTAATGTTAATTTATTTCTCATTTAATTCAGTAAAACACATCATACAGAATATATACATGTATGCTGATGTTTTAAAGCAATTATTTATGTTGCTATAATTTTCCGCTTACAGTTTATGAAAGTACAATATGTAAGATTTCCAAATTATAGCTCACCAATAAGTGGCTAATGAAAAAATATGATTAATATTTGCTTAAAAGCAAGTATTAATGTTTTTAAATTTGATAAATGAAATGTCCTTTGGCATCTGACTTAATAAAAAAGGTATTAATTCTTGTTAATTTCGATTATTATGTGTACAAATAATGGAAGACTATGGTTATTTTTTATGAAATTTGAATATTACATTAGATGAATGAAAAGTATTCTAACACAAACTGTCAGTGTTATTATTATTATTATTATTATTTTATTTATTTTATTTTATTTTTTTCTTTCGAAAAGGTTTATTGACACTTGGGACAAATTAAAACCATGCCATTTTACAATTATACAGAAATTTTTACATTTTTTAATTTTCTCTTAATAAATAAATACATTATTATTATTATTAGTAGTAGTAGTAGTAGTAGTAGTAGTAGTAGCAGCTGTATTATAACGGTTCTTAAGACATTTGCAACTTTACGTCCCTGCGCTCCGCGTTTTGATTGGTGGATAATCCTTTCAATCATTGCGGTTGTAGAATGATGGTGCGTTCAGAGAAACCTCGGAAGTTCGAACTGTAACCCGTGTCTCGTTCCGACTTGGTGGAGTTTGCTGTCTGGGACACAAAGTCAATCAATAACGGTAGGAAAGTAAGAGTACGATTTATTTAAAACGAGAAATCATACTTCCGGCAGACAAAGTGGATTTTACCGTTTAAAATCTAAAAAAAAAAAAAAATCTACATTCAAGCCCATTTTCCAACTTGGAAATTGGAAAATCCGACTTCCAAGTGCAACCGGAATGCAGCATGTAGATCCCACAGCTTGTATAAACGCCTCCCGAGCATCTGATTGGACGTTTTTCATAAACGCCCCACCCTCCTTAATAAAAAAAAATCAATCCGTGTCCAACTTTTCCCTGGGAGCTGAAATGAAAACCTACCGGAAAAGAGAGAATCCCCCTTATTTTTCCTCATAACATAGGATTTTACCATCAGCCACAACATGGCCGGACTGAGAATGGCGTGAAGACGCTCTGAAAACGCATCCACATCATTTTTATAGCAGGTAAGTTGGAAAAAATAGATAAAAATGGCTGGTTTTTTTATTACAAAGGGGACGTGGGGTTTAGTTTTGGAGCTCAATGCTTCCATATTTATCTATGGGAATACTTAAAAGTTTTCTGTCATTATCCTTTTTATGTTTTGAATAAGCTAGCTTTAAGTTTCTTTTTACTTTTTCATTAAATAAGTTAATATTAGAATGTGTTCAATAATCACTCTGTCTGAGTCAATTCTGGTGGGTTTTTACACTCCAAATTGAATTATTATAGAAAGTTAAAGAGTTTAAACGTTTTGCAGCATCATCTTCACATTGTCATCGAGGCACAGAGTAAATTTAGACTTTTGATTTGTGACCGCAGTTAATATTGCTTTTGGAAACTGAAGGGTTGATTTTCACTGGCTTGCTAACGTATTCATACCACTTGATTTATATTGGGTTTTATGTGAAGGACCATCTCAAAATTGTGTTTAATTGAGAAGTTGAAGTCTGTTTTTAAGAGATAAAAATCCAAAAACGATGCATTTGATTTCCAGCCCTTTTTTTAATTTGATTTCCCTTTCGGATCAATCTTTAATTTCCCTTTCAATAAAGAATTTTGAATCTGAATTTGAATGAGTTAGTAGTTGTAAAACTGTCTTTTGCAGCAGTTCCAGCTGCTTTGCATATTTTAGATTCAAATCAAAAATACTTTATTTATCCCAAAGGGAAGTTAAATATTATCATAACTCATATCACTGAAGTATCTTTAAGGGGTCTTTGTGGATGTGATGCTATGAGCAGGAAGAATCTCTGGTAGCAGTCAGTCTTACAACGGCTTTGAAAAGGCTTCTGACTTTACCAATGTTTTCCCACCTGGCCGTCCGGTAGACTCTTTTAAATTGGGGACCAAAGTTGTAATATTTGTTACATTTTCAGCTGGTTTGGTTCACTTTCACTGCATTGAGTTAAACAAACCAAACCCTTTGGACAACCTGTTCCTCTCCTCGCCTGTGGTGGCGCTGCATCAAGAACCATCAAGAAGACACTGAGCTCAACTTCCTTCTTCACAAAATGTTAACAAAAATGGAGCGGCGTCTGATTTTAGCAGCTAAAAGATTTCTCTTTTGTGTTTGGCAGAAGACCGCGAGACATTTCTCCCACTAGCGCTGGACTGTGTCGTTTGTTTTGATTCTATTTACCCAGAATGCCTGGCGCTGTAGTCCACTTCCTTTTTTTGGCGCTCTGTTTTCTGCTTTTCTGTTTGGCCATTCTTCACTTCAACCAAACAGAGACGTAGGTTTGTAAGCGGACCAGAGTTCACTTTTTTCGCCTGCATCAGAGTTCACAAAAAAACCAAACTTTCTATACAAGTGAACTCGAGCTTGATTGTAAAGCGGACTAAACAGGACTGGTGTGAATGAACCCTAGAATGACATGCTAACTGTGAAATTTACGATATTCCACTGTAACATATCCTTGATGAAACCATCAGTTGTTGGGAAACACTGCTAATCCACCTCATTTGCTTTTTTCTGTTTAACCGTATGGTGAGAAACGCGAGCAGAGAGACGCTAGAGGAGGGGATTTGATCCTCGCACGTTATGACGCTGGAGTAGGGGATTTGATCCTTGCCCATTATGATCAATGAAAGATGGTTTGAACTTTCTTCTTTTCTCTCTGCTTTTGAACTTTTCTGACATTTGGTGTTCTTCCAGATGTTATTTTAACTGCTAATTCTTTGATATGCTAATCAGCCGTGTAACCATGGCAACAATACATTGTTACCCTGCTTAAGCAACAAATCATATCTAACATGACAGAGATTTCTTCCCTATTCTTCTTTGCAAACAAGTTAATTAGCTTGTCTGAACATCAATTTTCAAGACGTAGGGTTAGATACAGGTCTGAACTTTAACTAGGTCATTCTAATGCGGGAATATGCTTTAGGTTTCATTGTAGTTCTGGCTGTATGTTTAGGGTTGTTGAATCTCCGCCTCAGTCAGGATCAAGGGTTGCCTAGTTTTTAGCTCCATCTGTCTTCCCATCAACTTCAACCAAACATTCCTACACCATGATCCTGCCACCACCGTTAGTTCCCCACTTCATCTGATGTTCTCTAAAGTCTCAGCTCCAAATGCAGGAGTTGATTTGTTTTTGTTCACTTCATCCTGGTGAGGTATGTTGTGTTAAACTCCCTCCTCTCTCTGCCTGTTGTTTTTGTTTTTCTCACACCACGGCTCTTTCATTTCTTGCCTCCGTCTGTGTTTACCGCGGCCAACCAGCAGCAGAAATAGGGTAGTGGAAAAATCGGTTTTATGGCCTTCAGCCACACATGTTTCTTTGTGAGACGGAGCTCAGGCTGGTAATGAGAGGTTACAGTTGGAGGAGACAGAAAGCCATCATCTTCGTCAGAGATCCTCCTGCATCTCCGCCGCCCTCCTTCCTGCATTCGATGCCTGTTTTTCCCAAAGTTTGCAGTGGAAAATGTGATGGCAGTTCTTCCTATAACGAGTGTTTTGGTCCTGCAAAGTGATGCAAGATCAATGCCCACAGTGGTTCAGCTGGACACAGACCCGGAAAGTTTTTTTTCATGAATTTTCCACCTGCACTACAAAAACACAAAATCTTGCCAAGTATCTTTGGTCTTCTAGTGCAAATATCTTAGTAAACTTGAAATAAGACAAAACTGACTTCCAAATAACTTTTCAGCAAGATACAGAGGCTTGTTTGAAGTAAATAATTCCTTAAATTATTCCGATAAATTAACTTAAAACATGTTAAATGTCTTGTTATACATGAAATAATCTGCCAATGGAGTTAATACTTTTTCATCAATATTAAGGAATTATTTACTTAAAACAAGTCTCTACATCTTGCTGAAAAGTTACTTTTAAGTAATTTATGTTTTGACAAAAAGTCAACTCTACACTGTCTTGATGTTAAGTCAAGCTTTTAAAAATGTTTTTGAAGTATTTTTTTCGCCTTTTCTACGACTGATGAAGCGTTCACTAAAGGAATGCTTTGTTATTAACATTTTGGAGGATAGTAGTCCGAGGAGAACCATGAAATGCTCGGTCAGGAGGAATAATAAGACTTTGTTCTTACATCTGTTTCTCACCGCTGCTCCTGTCTGTCTTTGTGTGTTGCTGGAAAGGTTCGGCATCATGGCAGAGGGGGAGGAGGCGATGAGCCAGGAAGACTGGAAGGAGAGGTGTACGGTTCTGGAGACACTGCTCGTGAAGTTCAGGGTCCAGATCGTCAAGATCCGGGAGCTCACCGCAGACAAGGTTGGTCCAGGGCGAAGCCAGGCCTGGTGAATGCATTCATGAATCTTTGATGGTTCTTCCTGGGATGAATGAGGGAGTTTCCACAGTCACAGAAGGTTCATTTTGAATTTCTCTGCTGATTTATCCAGAGTCTTTGGAAAGACTCTGGATAAACTGCAAAAATACAATATCCTACCAAGTATTTTTGGCCTAGTTTCTAATGCAAATAACTTATTACACTTGAAATAAGACAAATCTAACTTACAAGTAACTTTTTAGCAAGACACAAAGGCTAGTTTTAAGTAAATAATTCCCTAATATTGATGAAAAGGTATTGGTTCCATTGGCAGATTATTTAACTTATAACAAGACATTTTTCCCATGTTATAAGTTAATTTATCTACCAATTGAAGTGGTATTTTAGCGGAAACAGCTTCCCAAGCTGCGTTTTCTTTGGAATATTTTAGATATGCTCTACGAAAAAATCCATGAAAACTGAGCCACTGACAGATGGGACTGTAAACCCATTTGAAGTGTTGGTCCCTCACATCAAAAACAAAATCTTACCGATTATTTTCGGTCTGGATTCCGGCGTAAATATCTTAGCAGAAATAAGACAAATTAACTAGAAAGTAACTTTTCAGTAAGATATAGGAAGCTGTTTTAAGAAAATAATTCCTCAATATTGACAAAAACGTATTAGTTCCAATGGCAGATTATCTCACTAATATAATGACATTCCCCAGAACCAGAACCAGAACCAAACGAGGAGAAGCAGCATTCAGCTTCTATGCACCACAAATCTGGAACAAACTTCCAGAAAACTGTAAAACAGCCGAAACACTGAGTGCCTTTAAATCTCGACTAAAAACCCAGCTGGTTAGAGTTACATTTGAAACGTAATCAATTACGAATTTAATGATGGCACTCGACTGAATGTAATGTTTTGATTGTTGATTCTATGTTGCATGACTCTGTGTTTTTGGGTTTGTTATGATGTAAAGCACTTTGAAATGCCCTGCTGCTGAAATGTGCTATACAAATAAAATTTGATTTGATTGATTGATTTTTCCATGTTATCAGTGAAATAATCTTCCAGTGTAATTAGTACATTGTTGTATCGATATTTGATACTTTTGGACACTTTTTATATTTCTTTTGTACTTTTATCTGGTTCCATACTGGCTTTTCATTTTCCCAACAGTCCATGCATCAAGTCGAACCGCAGAAAGCGAAGAAGTGATTCAACTCATGCATGTATTGTTTGATGATCTCTGGGAAGGTTTAGCCTCTCATGAGTACAGAAAGGGATCCAAATTCAGACGGGGAGCCGGTGGTGAGTCTGCTGGGCGCAGACCGGGCCGGCCCAAACCGCTCCGTGGCCTAGATCTGAAGCCGCTCTCTGGGGATGCTGATTAGAGCTCTAATATAAACATCTGTCTGACCGCGGGGCTCCGTCATGCATTGCATGATGGGATTGACCCAGCTCCAGTCAATTACGGATCCCTGCTGGTGCCCCGCTGGACAGCAAAACAAACTCCCACTGAGACTTGAAAAACCCGGCTTTGGTGGGTTTGTTCGGCTTTTCTCTGCTTCTGCTGATCCAATCATCTAATGTGAACAAGTTTGAGGTGTACAACGATTTGTTTCATGGGAGTTTTGCTTTCTGATTGCATTATTTCATATCTTTAAAGAGCAACTAAGGTTAAGAAAGTATTTGATGGAGAAATTGTAGCTCAAGAGAAAGGAAACATTTAAAGAAGATCAGTAATCCTTCAGTCTCTCCTGCAAATGGGAGATCACTGATTTAACTTCCCAGCTCTAGAGTTCAGTCAGAGTTCAGCAGACTTCAATTTAAAAAAAAAAAAAAAACACACGGGAACCCACAAATATAACAGAGCCTTTCAAAAATATACACACCTATGAAATTTTGCACATTTCGTCCCGTTACAACCCAAAATTTCATTGGGATTTTAAGCAACAAGCACACAGATTGTGGTTTTAATGTGGAAAAATGTTAAAAACGTCAAGGAGTAAAAACATTTTTCAAGCCACTATCATATTATTAAAGGGGACCTATGATGCAAAGCTCACATTTTGGATGTTTTTGTTCTTCATTTGCGTCTCAAATGCAGCACAAGCGCTTAAAAATACCCACTCAGCCATTTTTTGGCAATAAGTTAAGGTTTTTGTTGTCTGGAAAAGTAGTTGTTTCAAAAACCTCCTGATTATTAAGTCACATTCCACAGGCACTGCGCCGCTACCTAGCAACCGCAGCTACGCCTAAACCAGTTACCTAGCAACCCAAGCAGAACTCCATCAAATTTGGTGAGCTGGTTTTACAATGGCTGCTGGAACAGACAAGTGTTTTGTTGTTGGCTCACCGTCCAGAAACCACTTGCTGCATTTTTGTTAGTTGCTTGTGCCGGAGGCTCCACTTCTGCTTTTCAAAGATGTACGGTTGTATAGTTGCGCATCTGTTTGAAGCCATTTTTAGGTGTGCGGTGTAACGTTGAGTTTGGGGGCGTGGTCAGCAGCAGCTTATATGGATTTAAATTGACAAGATGCTTTAAAACGGCTGATAGGCAGAACTGATCAGACTAAACCTCATTATCAAGGAATAATTTTGTGGAAAAAATGGAATGAATTTGTTTTGTATAGATCATAGACCTACCTTAACCTGTTGGAAGCATAATCAGTCACCTTTCAGGGGTTTGTTTACTGCATATAATCCCTGGGTTTCAGCATATTCCTAATAATCACCTAAGTTTTTTAACAAATTTAGCAGTTATACCTAAAGTTAATGGTTTTAACTCACTATTTGGATTTTTGTCTGTGAAATAGTCAACTCATGTAATTTGCTGGGAAGATTTTAAAAACAAGTCAGGTATGTGTGTGCTTAAAAAAAGCCAGATTTTCAGGATTTGGCTTAAGAAAAGTAGAAAAAAGGAGCTTTGTGTGAAGAGTGAGCAGCCCAGGGGAGGAAATACCTGCTTTAGTAAATATTATGTGAATGTGTGTGATATGCAGGAAGTGAGTTTTCAGGCTGAGGCACTCAGTTATTCTGGGAGCACACGTGTACGAGTGCTAGTCAGTTTATTTCTAAATGGTTTTAATGCTTTTTTTGCACAAAAATGTTAAATTGCATTGTGCCTGGGCGGGTTGCAACTGTTTGGGAGGAATGTTGGTTTTGGCCAACGGGATGTGAGGCAGGACTAAAAGGCCACACAAGTTCCTAAAGAGACAAGAGAACATGTGTGTCGCTTTCACTGGGAGCTAGTTTCAGTATTAACAACATAACTCAGAGTTTAAGATGGTCTTTCATTTTTTTCACATTTTTTTAAGGCACTTAAATCTGACCTTTGAATGAACCAGAACAACATAGAACCCGGTCTTAATTAGGGGTCCAATTAATCTTTTTATTATTCAAACTGTTACTTAAACAGTCTGATAAAAAAGTTTATGTTCTGCAGATTTTTTTATTTAACCACTTAAACTTATTTCATACAATATTAGGGATGCATAAAAAACACAAACAATTAATTTTCCAAATTAAAAAAAAAAATCTATAACAGCATTCCTTTAGTGAATGTGTGATCATTTGTAGATTAATTCACAAATTTTTGGATTAACCAATTAACTGGATAAAAAAATGTGAAATAAGACATTTTTTTATCATTATTTTCTTTTCATTTTTCTAGTTTTAATCAGTTTTGCAGCGAAACCTAAAACTGCTGCTGTGCAAGTTACTCAGCAAGTTGTTGCTAGGTAACCACAAGTTACTCAGCAGGTTGTTGCTAAGTAACCAAAGAGCAAGTGAGTTAGTTGATTCCACCCAACTTGCTGGCCATGAAAGGTTCAGCAGTTAAAATCTTTCATAAGCCTACATTACCCAGAATGCTGTGCGGTTCTGGGAATTATTGAATAAGCTAATTTAGCCGACATGTATTGTTATTGATTTATAGCTCCATACTATTATGGAGCTAAATTGGGGACATAAATTTTGTTTAAAAAAAATAATAGGTGAAACCGACAAAAAAGTTTGAAACTAAACAAAAAAGTTTTGAAGCAAAAAATGCTTTCAAGCTAAAAAAATTTAAATTGAAACTGAAATTTTGAAACTGAAAACAAAAAGTTCAAACAAATTTTTCAGATTCTAATCTTGTTTTTGTAGTTTTTTTTCCCTTTTGAAACTTTCTCTCCATGTCTATTGATATTGATCACCTCTCTATCCTGACATGTATTGTTATTGATTTATTGTCCAACTGATTTATTGAACTGATTGATTTATTGAACGTTAGTGACCTGAGAACTCACCCTTGAAGTACTACTAATGCAACAATCAGTTCCCAAGAATCAAAATTTCAAGAAGATGCGTACAGTGCTGTATCATACACTAACATTTCGGTTTGTTTTCTTCTTGCTAACATCTGTTTGCGTTTTGTCTGCAGTTTCCCAATTAGCTCAACACAGACACATCTGGTTAGCTGACCTTTTTCCAGCCCTCTGCACAAACATCAAGTTCCTGCATCTGTCCTGATCTTTACTTCCTGGTTTTAGGCGACTGAGCATCATGGTGAGGGTTGGGGCTCTTGGTGAATGTTTAACATGCGCAGCAGCCTACAGAAGGAGGCTTTGTGAGCTGGCTGCCTGGCCTGCAGGGTGTAGTTCAGGGAGAGGTTGACCACAGTGCGGCAGCTCAGGAATCTCAGGAATGAAACTGGATTTTGGGCCTGAAGGGAGAAATTGCCTGTAGGTGAGCCCAGTGGAGGCGGACAGGAAGGGAAGATGTTATTCTGGGTGAATGTACAAGAGCTCAACGTGTCTGAAATCCAGTTTAAACTTTTTCACCTTCTCCTTAGCCTGAAGCTAAAGGTGCTCACTTACAAACAGCCAGAAAATAACCATATTCCCCACGTCTGTTCGCTGCTTTCCGTATCTCGATGCGTCGTTTGTGTCCGGTGATGTGTGTGGACCCCAGCTGTAGTCTCCAGTACACTTGGCCTGTAATTGGTCGGCTGTTTTGGTGCCAGAAGCTAAATGTATTTTAAAGAGAGGCACATGTGGTCGGCCGTTTGTGGTGCAGCGGCAGATCTAAATACGGAAACAGCGTCTCAGTTTGGGTGTCATGGTGGGTTCGTCTGCTTTTACTCAAATGTTCAGGCTGTAAAAGAAAATGTTTGGGTATTTTTTTGGTTATCGTTTGATTTGAAGAATCGCCTTTAGCGGCAACACCCGGTAGCGGTTTCTGGTAGTAGTAATAATAAACAAAGACCGCTTCGTGTTTTTCTTTCGCCGCTCTCTGCTCACGGTTGCTAGGCAACATAAGTTACGCTGAGGTGGAGGCTAAACAGCTAGCTGAAGGTTAGCCCTGTCCGAATTCGCAGCTTTTTCTCTCCCGGTCGTCGATATTCGCGGATGCAGACTCTGAATTCGGACACGGCTATTGTAAAAAAAAAAAAAAAAAAAATCATGTTTTGTCACTTAAAGTGTAATATAGTAAAATAATTTGCCGCGCTTCACCGCCATTGCCACTTCGTCTGAACTGCCGGGTTGGACCCGCAATGTATTATGGGATATGAAGGATACACCGGACTCATCCTTCACATCTGGGGAAAAGAACGACGCATAATTCCATTTGTAAATAAAAAAATAGCCATTTTTACCCCCTAAAATGTATGTTTTTTTGTACAGTTTAGTGTTTTTTTTCAGAAAGTTTGCATTTTTGAGTCTTAATACTACAATTAATCAATTACTAAATTAGTTACAACTCATTCAATTAATCGATTCATCACGATTATTCTTATTAATCGTTTCAGCCCTATTTTCCAGTTTGGCTTCATCTTTGTGTGATAAGTAATAAAACAATGAATCTGTTGTAATTTTTTGTACACTTTAGGTTGGGTGGAAATAATTTCAGAACCTGGTAAAGAGTCAGATCATTTATGTTTTTATTAGAGCTTGGGCTGCGTGCTCTTCCTGTTATGAGCAACAGAGGACTTTACATTCATGGTAACTGGGTGGAAACCACTGGGACTCTGTTTTTAGCCTTAAGGTGTGTGCAGGCAGAGGAGAATGGGATGGCGCCGCTCCAGTTTTCCTTTTGGTTCTGCTGACTTCCAGAGACCCGGTCAGGCCGGAGGCGGACACGCCCGGCCAGACGACCTCACTGTTTCCACTGCATGACCTTTAACCCGGCATTTCACTCTTATTTTAGGCACTTCAGGGAGCTTGAAGCCCTTTAATATCAATAAGGTGATTCCAAGGTCTGTAAAATGATTGATTTCTGTATCAAGTCCTTGAAACTGCATAGTTTTGTAA
Organism: Girardinus metallicus; assembly: GCA_903067095.1. NCBI lineage: Eukaryota > Metazoa > Chordata > Actinopteri > Cyprinodontiformes > Poeciliidae > Girardinus > Girardinus metallicus. The sequence goes on from CAEGAE010073361.1 coordinate 37,888, forward strand.
TAAACCGCAATCTAACACTCAATTAAAAGCGTAAATTTAGAAAACGTTACATTACAATAAACATTTTTAGAGATTTTTTTAAAAAATTCTTTGTAAATTGATGTCTACTTTGTTTTCATAGACATCATAATCAATTTTATTTATTGTTTCAGTTGCATGTGCTTTAATTTCCACTTTATTTATTGATTTTGGTTGTGTTTTATTTTGAAATTTTAAAATATCTACCGGTTCTGGTCGTAAGTAGTCTTTACAAAATTAAAGTTTATTGGTCTTTGAGTGTGTGAACTTGCATTCATGCCATAATCAATATATTACTTGAATATGTTCTCAAGCAAGAATATTATCATTTATTGCAATAATTAGTGGGACAATTTATCACCCCGTAAAATTTAGCGTGAGAGGCCTATATATGACCCAAGTGGATCATATTTAGAGAGAAAATTTGCTGGCAGGATGAACTTTCACCTTGAATCAGACCTCTGAGGAACTGCTGAGGAGATTCAGACGTTTGATTCAGGTATGTTGCAGAAACATTTACAAGTTGCAGCAAAGTAGAGCTCAACCTGGACACCTCGGCCTTAAATCACAGATAATCTGTCAGGATGAAACGCGTGTAAAATCCCCCTGTAATCTTTTCTGAATTCATGTATATTTTCACATGTGGCAGAGAATCCAAACTGTAAATCTCCCTGCACATTCCTGCGTTTTCTGCCCCTTCATGAATTTGCTGAGGTTTGGGAAAGCTCCCATCAGAAGACATTGGGAATACTCTGCTGCTTCCGCCGCTTTGAGCCGAGGAATGCAGGAGGAGTGCAGCGCATAAAGTCATGACTCCTTAACTCCAGAGCTGCCCCGTCAGCCCCGAATGGGTCTGTGTACACTGCAAAAAATTAAATAAAAATCTTACCAAGTAATCTGCCTTCTAGTGCAAAGACCTTAGCATACTTGAAATAAGACAAAACTAACTTACAAGTAACTTTTTGGCAAGATAGAGTAGCTTTTTCTAAGTCAATAATTCCTTAATATTGATGAAAAGTACTTGTTCCATTGGCAGATTAGTTCACTTATAATATGGGAAAAAATGACTTTTTATTAGCTAATGGAAGTACTACTTTTTTGTCAATATTCAGGAATTATGAACTTAAAACAAGTCTTGCTGGAAAACTGCTTGTAAATTAGTCTAGTCTTATTTCAAGGAACGATAAATGAGAAGAGTTTCTTATCGGTTGATATTGATACCTGTCAAAATTGATCATTATATTTTTTTGTTTTAAATATCTGGTGGTGTGATCATTCCTCTTTTATTCACAGTTTCACTCCATGCAGTTGTTTTTTTTTTTAGTTATGAGTCACAGTTGTGAAACGTTCAGCTGCTACGCCAGTTACTCAACAGGTCGTTGCTAGGCAACCAAAGAATGAGGGAATCGCTTGGCAACCAAAGAGTGAGTGAGTTAGTTGATTCCACCAAACTTGCTTGGCTCAGCGTTTGAATGGATAAAGCTTTTCCTCTATCTCCCAGAATGCTGTGCGGTTCTGAATCAGATGTATTATCTATTGATACTGATCATGTGTTTTATCACAATATATATTGTTATTGATTTTTTTTCCAGCCCTATTATTGTTGGACAATATGGCTGAAAACTTATCACAACATAAGGGTTTCATATCAATTTACATAAAATGAAAGTAATTCATGAAGTTGCTTCCAGAGAAGAAGATTGATTAATTATTGTGGTATCACTTCATTATTGTCGGGGGAAAACGCTGAAGATTAAAGATCCGCTGTAATGTTTTGTAGATCCAGCAGCTGGAGACGCAGGTGATCGATGCAGAGAAGCGAGCGTTTGCTGCAAACCAGCAGGTGAGGTTAAAAAACTTCTTCCTGTTTGTGGTGAAAGCTCGGCGTCTTCACATGCATGTGGTTATGTGCTACGATCCCAGGTGAAGTGGATGGAGGAGAAGCTGAAGGCAGCAGACGGCCATCTTGGAGACTCTGAGATGCGTTTGTTTCAGCAGTGCCAGGAGCTGCAGGCCTCGGTGCAGGAGAAGGAGGAAGTGATCGCCCAGCTGGAGCAGCAGCTGGAGGAGCAGGTAGAAACCCAGATCTTCAAACACTCTCTACTGTTTGTTTTCACTCTGTTAAAGCTGCAGTATGCAACTTTTATATATATAAAAAAAGATGTAATACGAGACAAACAATCTGTGAAAATATTGAGCTTCTCTATTTCCTTCTTGAGCTACTATTGCCGTCTGAAGACGTGCACCGCTCCCGACCAAAAACGACCAATCAGAGGCAGGTCTTAGCACTGTCAATCAATCTCATGTTCAGCAACTTACCGTTACAGGAACCGCATTTATCCGCCATTATCAGTGGCCATGAACTAGCATTAGCATTTACAAAAGGCTATTCTAGCTGTAGCATAGCGGACAGCCGGGGGTGTCATGATTGATAGTCATAAGACCCACGTCCTACCTCTGATTGGTTGTTTCTAGTTACCACTGGCAGCACACTTTTCTCCCACATGTTATTGGTCTCGTACTATACTGTTTTAACAAATATGAAAAATAATATTTTTATAAAGGTTTCACACTGCAGCTTTGATTTCAACAGAAACAGACTCGACTCCAGGACGCCAAGTCAGTGGAGGAGAAAGCAGCTAAAATCAAGGAGTGGGTGATGCTCAGGTTGTCAGAGGTAAGAGTGAGATAAAGCAGTAGTTAAGACTTTATGCTTCAGAGCTAACAACGTGTTTTACTTTAGTTTGAGGTGGAGAACGCAGCATTAAGAGAAGCCAACAAGAAGCAGGAAGCTCAAATCTTGGAGTTGCAGAAACAAGTGCAGGGTGAGATGCACCGACTCCTCGCTGCCACTGCATGTCCACCAGCTTCAGGTTTTCCTCCTCTTATCTGTGTTTATGCTTGCAGCCTTTGAGCACAGGTGCAAACCTGGGGAGGCGCAGCGTCTCAGCAGCCTCACGTTTGGATGCTTCCAGGTTAGGGGTAAAAACCCCCAGGTCCTAACTGGGCCGGCGCCATGTCAGCGGACCCTCAGCACACAGGAAGAGATGGATACAACGCGTAAGTCTTCACATAGTGGAAACTCTTATTTCTTAATTTATCTAAACAGGCTTAAGAAACCAGTAAAATGTACAATGAAGGTACATTTATGTTTTAATTTATTAATTAACAACCAAATAAAACCTGAAACCTTTAGAACAGAACTGTGTTGTACAGCATATCTGCAGGAAAATGCCACTCACAACATGGCGGCAATATTGACGTATGATTGGGCAGTTATGGTAATTTTTCTTTCTCTGTCCTGCTTTATACCTTTTTTGTACTTTTGGTGCAGTTTATAGGAACATTGGTGGTATGGCACCATAAATTACAACATCATTAAAAGTGATTTATCTTAGTAATTTAGAAAAAAGTGAAATAACATACCCAGGTGAATTAACGGAAATAATTTGAATTATTTTCCCTGTCATAAGAAAAAAATTGGGTTCATATTTAGCTTCAAATCAAATATTTGGATTGCAAATGTAATATTTAACTTGTGAATTTGATATTTAGTCTGCTTACTAGATGTTTACTTTGTAGCTAAATATTTAGTTAAATTTAAATAGTTAGCTTATTAACTAAATATTCTGCTTGAAGCTAGATATTTGGGTTGATAGCTGGATATCTTCTTAGCAAACAAAATATTTAGCTAACAAGCAAAACATTCAGTTTGCTAACTTAAAATTCAGCTTTTTAGCCAAATATCTACTTAGCAAATGGAATATTTTGCTAGCAAGCAACTTCCAGCGAGAACTACCACTTTGATATTTTGCTAGCGAGCAAAATATTCAGTTTGCTAGACTGACATTTAGTTTCCTAGCTATCTATCTTCTTAGCAAACTAAATATGTAGCTAGTAAGCAAAATATTGAGTTTACTAACTTAAAATGTAGCTTGTTAGCTAAAGTTTTAGGTAGCAAGCTAATTAAAACTAACAAACTAGTGATTGTCTGCTTGACAATGGTCTTCTCAATGTTTTCATAAGTCATAGCATTTCTGTATTTAAAATTGATGTTATTATTATTGCTATTAAAGATTATCAGACATGAAATGTAGCATTTGTCTGTAATTAATCTATAAAGTGTAATGTTTAACTTAACTATGGAGATAATGAGATGAACCGGTCCAGAGTTGTGCCACGGGGACCCAAATCTCAGCACTAAGACCGTTTTGTCAGGAAAATGTTATTTCTCGAGTGTTTTATTGCTTTTCAGTGAAAGTTTCTGTCTGTTTTCTGACAGGTGGAGACGTCCACGAACAGAACCAAAGTGGGCTTGGGATTTCTCCACAGGAGGACACCAACGCACCAAAGAAAAGTCCTGAAAATGCTTCAGAGGGGGAGGAAGTGTGTGAGGGCAAAGGTCGTGTCTCCGGGTTCAGCCGGCCCTGCAGCGAGAACTACCTGACGGCTTCGGACGACAGCAGCTCTCTGTTTGACGATGACATGCAGCGCGCCGAGCGACCCGTTTTCGGCCTGGTCCAGTTGTCAGACGCAGTGCCGGCAGACGGTTTGAGCGGGGCGGAGGCTAAGCTGGAGGACTGCGCCTCCGAAGATCTCAACCAACGATTTCAGTCTCAGAGACTTGACTCCTCGTCGTCTTCCAGCGAGCCGACCACGCCCAGCCCCATCCTCACACCAGCCCTGACGCCGAAGCGACCCAACGCCCCTCGGGACCCAACAGACAACCCGGCTTCCCCCAAACAGCCGCGTCTGAGGACGCCTGCGCCTCTGGTGAAGAAACATCTGAGCCAGCCGCCCGTCGGCAGCGAGGCGGCACACGGACAAACACGCAACGCGCTCAGCATGCTCCGCCCCCTCCGGCCGCAGGAAACGGACCTGGACCTGGAGGACAGCATGGAGACGGGAAGGGAGACGCCTCCGAGCTCACCGACATCCAACCAAACATCATCCGAGTCCAGTTCTGAGAGGCCGGATTGTGACGCGTCAGGGCCCTGCAAACCCCCGACTCCTCCACTGCACAGACTCCCTTCCTGGGTACGGCTGCAAAAACACAATATCCTACCAAGTATTTTTGGTCCAGTTTCTAGGGCAAATTTTAGCACACTTGAAACAAGACCTAACTACAATACTAGTAACTTTTCAGCAAAATTTAGGAGCTTGTATTAAGTCAAGAATTTCTTAAAGGTGACCTATTATGCTTCCTTGAACTGGTTAGGGAATTGCTAATATCTGTGAAAGCATATATAACTACCTATTCTAAAAGTTCAGAAACCAAATATATCTTAAAGGTGACTTATTAGGTTTCCTGGAGCAGATTAGGGTAGGTCGATGAGCGATACAAAACATGTTCATTATATTTTATTCACAAAAATAGGTAGCGAGGTAGTGAGATTTTAGTCTTTTCAGTTCTGCCTATGAGCTGTTTTAGGGCATCTTGTCACTTTAAATCCAAATCAGCTGCTGCTGGCCACGCCCCCTAACTCTACGTTTACACTTACACGTGAAAATGGCTCAAACCGTACATGTTTGAAAAGCAGAAGTTGAGCCTCCTGCACAAACATCAAGAATGCATTTAGTGATTTCTAACTGGGACATCAAAAATAAAACACTTGTCTTTTCCAGCAGCCGTTGTACAGCGCATACAGCAGTAAAACCATCTTAACAAGTACGCTGGAGCGCAACTTGGGTTGCTAGGTAACGGGCTGGACTTGGCTGGGGTTGCGAGGTAACAGGCAGTGCCTGCTTACTTGTGATGTTACATTCCGGAGGTTTTTGAAACGGCTCATTTTCCAGACACCAAAAAAAAACATAAATGTATTGCCAAAACCATCTGGATGGGGTTTTTAAGCACATAGGCTATATTTAGAAGCAGTGGAAATCCAAATGGAAATACAAAAGAATGTGGAAAATGTGAATTTTGCATCATAAGTCCCCTTTAATTTTTATCATCATGTTTATTGTTATCACAATAGTACCTCAAAATATCACAATTAAATTCAAAGTACATACCACCCAGCACTGCATGTAATAAGTGAAATAATCTGCCTGTGGAACCAGTATGTTTTAATATTATGGAGGAATTATTGACCTAAAACCAGCTCTTATATCTTGCTGAAAAGTTTTTGTCTTATTTCAAGTTCACTGAGATATTTGCACTAGAAACTAGACAAAGAATACTTGGTAGAATTTGTATTTTTACAGTGCTGTAAGAATCTAATCCTTCATAAAGCTTGTTGACGTTTTATGCTCTAAAAGCTGCTCATGTCCCTCCAGGAAAGTCGTATCTATGCTGTTGCTAAGTCCGGGATCAGACTGTCTGACACGTCTTGTTCGGGTCATCCCAGCAGAGGTAGGAACCTTTGAGAGAAACCCTTTGTTTCTCTGTTCTTCTAACTGAAACTGGGAGCTTCATTTATGTAAACCATTTTGTCCAGCCCTAAGAAATAATTAAAGCTAATTTAATCTGTTATCTGGATTAGAAAAGTGGTGACATGTTGGGATTAGGAGGCTAATGATTGAAAACGTTGACAGACTGAGGTGTCATCCCTTCAGATCCCTCTCTGCAGGCGTCCTACCCCGCCTTTGTGATGTACACGTCGCTCATCTATAAAAACATGACGGCTCCAGTCTACACCACGCTGAAGGGGGTGAGTGCAGCCGGCTCTGTGCTGATGGGCGGCGGAGCAGAGCGGACTCTAACCAGCTGGTTTGTCCGCAGAAAGCCACCCTGCTGAGCAGCAGCCCGTTCTCCGACGACTCGTCCAGCTCAGACGATTCCTCCAGTTCAGGAGAGGAGGACGGCTCCGTCTGCAGCTCCCACAATTCCTCTGGGTCCAGGAAGGACGGCAGCCCAGGAAGCCCACGCTGCCTCAAGAGAGGTACAGAAGGGGTGATGGGGTCAGAGGTCAAAGCTGCTGCCTGAAAGGAGCATCCATCCATCCAACAATCCATCCATCCAACAAGCCGTCCATCCATCCATTCATCTATCCGTGCGTCCATCCATCCACTGATCCATCCAACCATCCATCCATGCATCTACTCATCCAGCCATTAAATCCATCCATCCATCCAACAATCCATCCATCCATTAAATCCATCCATCCGTCCAACAATCCACCCATCCAACAAGCCGTCCATCCATCCATTCATCTATCCGTGCGTCCATCCATCCATTGGTCCATCCAACCATCCATCCATGCATCTACTCATCCATCCATTAAATCCATCCATCCATCCAACAATCCATCCATCCATTAAGTCCATCCATCCGTCCAACAATCCACCCATCCATCCATCCATCCATCCATCAATCAATCCATCCATCCATCCAACCATTGGTTGATCCATGCATCTACTCATCCATCCATCCATCCATCCACACATCTGAAGGTCATCCATCTGTCTGTAGCTTTATCAATTCATTCTTGGTTTTTGCAGATTCCATATTTAAAGTTTTGATCTAATATCTGTCATGAAACATGAGGTATTTGCATTCAAGGACTCAGAACTTGCTTCAGATTAAAACATGACCTCAAACATTAAAAATGAAAGTCTTTGTTTTCCGTTTGTTCATCGTTCCCTCACTTGTAATTCTTCTGAATGTGCTGCAGCCGTGTCCGTGGCGTCTATGACGTCAGAGAGTGACTACGCCATCCCTCCTGACGCCTATTCCACGGACACAGAGTTCTCCGAACCCGAACAGAAACTCCCCAAGACCTGCAGCTCAGCCAGCAACAACGGCAAGAGTGTGAGCCGCACTTTTCAGCACATAGCCTTAAACTGTATTCAGTGGAGAAAAAATTTACTGCACAATCTAATGCTGAATTCTTGTCGTTCAGTAAGATTTTTTGAGATGTATTTTTGCAGAATGTAGTTGTTTAAACTGTCGTGTGTTTAAGGAGCCAATGGAGAAGTCAGGCTATCTGCTGAAAATGGTTAAAACGTGGAAGAAAACCTGGAAGAGACGCTGGTTTGTCCTCAAAGATGGAGAACTGCTCTACTATAAGTCACCGGTATGTCAGAACCTCAATATTAACATTTTTGAAACATATCTTCCTTTGCTAGAAGTTTATGGGCCGACTAGTTTAACTAAGAAATTCCCTTTAATTTCTTTATTTTCTAGTCGAGATGAGAAAAACAAGAGAGCATTCTAACGGGATGAACAGCAAACAAAAATAACTGAAACAGAAATGTTTAAAAGCAGCAAAAAGCTCTCCTATTTGAACGCCTATTACAATAGGCATTTACAATCACTTTTAAAGGGGTCTCAAATATTTTTAATTGACTAGTTTGCTGTACATCAACTTCAATTTCCTAAGCCCATTTGGGAGTGTGTAATTGTGTAATAATTGTGGTTAGGAAAGGGTTAAACTTATTTATTTTGAAGCAGACCTGTGAGCTTTATTTTGACAGTCTAATGTAAATCCAGTTTTATAGTAATTTTTTTTTTGGGAGCCTTTCAGTGAGTTTACACTCTATTATGTTCTGTTAGTTTATGGTTGAAAGCCAACTTGCTGAGTTTTAGCAAGCAGAGACCTAGAAAAGGCTTTGTCACCGGTTGCCATGGTGATTCCTGCTTTTGGCGGGAAAGCTGGAAGTTCATCAGAGAGACAAGCAAGAATGTAAGACTTGCAGTCAACGTACGACAACTATAAGTAATAGTGGAAAATATTTTCCACTAGTCTTAAGAGGCGCAGCCTTCTGAGTGCCAGACACATTTTTATGTGTCTACATTGTTTTATTTAGCAGATATGGTGAGTTAAGGAGACCGTTGAGTGGATGTATTTAGTGGCTGTAAATGGGAAGGTCGTGTGAACTCTGAGGTCACTTGATCGAAACCCTGAAGCCTTTATATCAGTGTGAAACATAGTGGCTGAAAGGCAACCAAAATATCCACATTCTGCTGTACAAAGTGCACATGAGATGAAAAGAGTATGGCAATGAAGGGACTTTAAACTAAAAAGGTTTGGAGTATTTTCTAGAGTGTGTGATGTCATTACCCAAAGCTGAACAGTCCATGACTAAATTATGGAAATATTATGAAATTCAAACTCAGATTATGTAAAACCCATAAAAGGCATCAACATGTAAATTCATTCAGTTAAAGTTTGACTATTGGTGATTTGTTAAAACTTTGATAAGTGTTTCTACTGTAATATATGGCTGACAAATGGAGCTTCAAAGAAGACTGACTTTGACTTATTTTGGCAAAATCCCATTGGAGATTTTTTTTTCCTTACATAAATTTTAAAATAAATACAACGTACCCCTTCTAGAAATCAAACGTAAATATACTCTGGCTCTATCCTTTTAAACTGCTTCTCACCAGAAAATGTTTTGTGTGGATTTTATTTAACCTAATGTGTCCTATTAAACCATCCGTCTATAATCCAGTTAGGAAAACGTTTCACGCCTTATGTTTTAAGATGTTTAATAAGATGTTTCAAAAACATCTTATTATTGTTATAAATATCTTAAAGCTCTAAAGTTGACTCTTTCTCCAACAGAGCGACGTGATCAGAAAGCCTCAGGGCCAGATCGAAGTGAACGCGAGCAGCAGCATCACCCGTGGAGACAGCAAGCAAGTTCTTCAGGTATTTGAGTTTAAATTAAAGGTTTTAACTTCAGTTCTCAGTCAACCCACGTGTTAATGTTTCTATGTTTTTTTTATACTCTAGATTATGACGGGGAAGCATGTGTATTATCTGAAAGCGGACTCTCCTAACCTGCTGGAGGAGTGGCTGCGTGTCCTGCAGAGCGTCCTGAGGCTGAAAGCTGCCAGTCCTCTGTTCACTCAGCCAGACATCCGTCCCATCATGAAGGGACTTCTCATCAAGGTCCACCACTATTTACTCACATACTCCAACACTCTGCATGAAATGAACAAATGAAGGATAGAATTTCATAGCCCTTTTGACTTTTTATATCATCAAATTAGATCATCCTACAACTGCTTCCTGTCATCTTCTTCGTTGTTTCTGACAGTAGTAACATTCGGTTATTGATCATGTATCGTGTGTGATGCGAAAAAAGTGTTTCCATCGCAGTTTTACAAAATAAATCAATTCTGATACAGCCAATTAAATTGATGTGTTTCTATTAAAGCCATAATATTAAATTGCAGACCTACAATTAACAGGGACCAAATTGGAAGTACAAAAGCATAGAAAAAGTTAAAGTTTGTGGCTGTGATGTAACAAAATGTAAATAAGTTCATGGGATATTAATGCTAATTTGCAAACAAACTTGTGTGTTTACCAAATTATTTGTTTTTTATGTTAGATTTTGACGTAGGTCCTGTAACTCTTCTATTCCAGGTGAAGCACGGCTACTCGAAGCGGGTCTGGTGCGCTCTGATTGGCAAGACGTTGTACTATTTCCGCAGCCAAGAGGACAAGGTTTGCTTCTCCAGCACTCGAGACCAGTGGCACACGCAGATATTATGGGGGCTTGGGGCTCAAATGGAAAAAAGGGCACCTTGTGGAGAACAGGGAACTACCAGCTTATATTTGTCTCAGGTTCAGTAGGTTGACTTCACATCAGACACTCTCAGATTCGCTGTATTTATTCTAATAAGAAAGAGTTGGTGGTGACATTAGTCCAGCAGCTTCTGCCGCACAGTTACCGACGGCAACAGAAAAAAAGCCGACTAATCATATAGTGGTATTTAACATAAATGTAAATAACTGTTTATTACCTTTAACATAATGAACAGTGAATATATGTATTTATCACACATCATTCAAAGATTATCGCAAAATTAGTAACTCAAAAATTAAAAGATCCCTAACAAGAGAAAAAATGAAGTTGGTGGTTAACATCAGTCCAGCGGCCTCTGCCCCTATGCATTAAATAAAATGCAATAAATCGCCAAAAACAAATTACAGCGCAATAACTCCCATTGTTAACAGCAGTTAACAGTTGTAAAATTAAACACGGATAAAACCCACAGAGTTAATGACGATAACGGCTAAAAAATAGATACAAAACATGGCAGAATCACACATGAAACCCTGTATACAATTAAATCAGTCTAAAATATAATACTTGCAAAGAAAACACAGCCGCAGACGGCAACTGGGAAGGGGGCGGAGCTGTCAGTTACTGGTTGCTATGGTAACCACCAACTGTCAAAATGTGGCAATAAAAACCAGTGGAAACAAAACGAATTTGAAGAATAAATAAACCAGTTTTGACAAATTTAATAACTGTAATATGGTTAAGATAAAACTGTTTCGTGGAAACCAACTTGAGTTATGAATAGTTATGTTCTGTCTGATTTATACATTTAATAAACAACGTATAACAACACAATAGCACAGAATGTGAATATAAGAAGTTTAATCTATACTTCTGTATGTAGCCAGCATGACATACGACAGGAATTATTCCTAGAGTTAAGATTAACGACAGTAAACTACAAGCCCTGACAAAAGATGATAAAATTATTATATTTTTTGTCTAGTTTCTTGTACAAATATCTCAGTACGCTTGAAAAAAAAAACCAAAACGAACTTACAAGAACATTTTCCTCAAGACAGAGGAGCTTCTTTTAAGTAAATGATATCTTAACATTGATTTCTAAAAAAGCATTGGTTCCACTTGCAGCTTATTTCAAGCTGCACTTGTAACAGACATTTTTCTGAAGTTACAAGTTAAATAAACTGAAACAATCATCAACATTAAGGAATTGTTGACTGAAAACAACCTGCTATATTATGCTGAAAAGTTACTTCAAGTTAGTTTTGCCTTGTTTCAATTGTAATAAAATATTTGCACTAGAAATTAGACCAAAAATACCTAGCAATATTTTGTGTTTTTGTAGTGTATCTGTGTATGTACCTGCACGAGACATAAAAACGTGGAAATGTATGTTTGTTGTCTGGTGGTCTAACCCAAACTTCGCCTGCCTCCAGTTCCCTCTGGGTCAGATTAAGTTGTGGGAGGCCCGGGTCGAGGAGGTGGATGGGTCAAAGGAGTCGGATGATGAGCTGAAAGCTTGTGGGCGGAGCTTAGAGGCAGCTCCCTTTACTATCGCCATCCACCCTCAGGGGCAAAGCCCGACCTACTTGCTAATCGAGTCCCGCCATGAAAAGGTCTGAAACTCCTCAAAATTTAAGTATTTAAATAGTTTGGAATAATATGTGAGCTTATATTCTTATGATGTTAATATGTTTTATTTTTCTTTTTAGGACTCATGGCTGTACCATCTGTCTGTGGCAGCAGGCACCACTGTGGGTAAAGTTGGCACCGAGTTTGAGCAGCTGGTGGGAAAACTCTTCCAACTGGACGGAGACGCAAGTGAGCAACTTTTATTAAATGGTTCTCAAGTGCAAACTATGAGGGGCTGTTTAGGACAAAATCTATGGTTTGTCTCACACACTACTAAAAACTAACACACACACACAAAATATTAAAATTATGCATACACACTACTAAAACATCACACGCATACAATTTTTTTTTCTCACACGCATACATAAAAGACTAAGATTGCACATATAAACTAATAAAATATAGACTCACCTTTTGTATGTG
>CAEGAE010073382.1:0-10217 GCA_903067095.1 Girardinus metallicus
ACTCATTTTAAAACCTCTGTTCGAGCCCTTTTCTTATTGTATCCTATCCATTACCCTTATAAATAGTGTGGAAATAATGAAAAAAATGTTGAAAAGTTTTTTTTTAAACTCTACCTTTCTCCTTTCTGGTTCTATTAAAATTAATATAATTTTTATATCTTCACATCCTGAAGCTTCACTCCCCTGTGTCTTTCCTGACCTGCTCTTCTCATAATAAAACTGTTTGGTTTATTTAAAAATTAAAACTTGTTAATGCTCAATAAACTAACTGAAGACCTCACCAGAGCTTCCTCAGCCTCTTCACCTTTCTTCAACAGCATCACTATTCTAGCACTGCCATTCTCCTGAATATATAATATAATATAATATAATACAAGTGGTCGAGTATGATCAGGTGTTGTGTAGCCATTGCTCACACTGACATTACACTTTAAACAACAAAAAAAACTCATTTAATTTAATTAATTATAAGTTATTGGGGCCGCAGTCAGTGGTTTGTATCACTAGCAGAAAATTTAGATGCATTTATCTGCTTTATGTGGGATGGGATCTGGATTCATGGTTCAACTAGGTGAATATTAACTGAACCACATATAAATGAGGCTAAGTAGCCGATGTTAATTTGATTATAATTTGACTGGTAAAAATAGTATATGACCGATTTTTCTTTAATGCTGTCAGTCAAATGACACATAACATAAAAGTCTAGCGCGACCTCTGTCGTCAAGCATACCTAGAATAATTACTCCAAAGAAAATTTAAATTGGAAAGTTGAAATACTTAGGCACAATGTTACTTGACGTTGAAAAAGCAAGCAATCAAAGAGCGGCATTTGATTTCCTAGACACAGATTGTACTTCTAAGAGCAGAGATTATAAGGAGTGTGGATGGTAGCTTCTGCTGTAGTGCTAAGATGGTTTCCAATGTGCGTATTATTGGATATTAAGGTAGGTTTGATGTTTGAACTACTGCTGCATTACTGGAAAACGTTTTTGGCCTCAAGAGCACTTTTTGATGGTCTTGATTGCATTTGTACTCCGTCTTGTCTCAGTCTCTGACATTTTCAAGACCAATAAAGGCCACAATAAGGAAAATATTGTGACCTTGAGAATATTGTCCAATTTATTTATTTGAATGTTTGCTTTTCATTGAATGTAAATTGTACCAATTCAACTCCAAGCAAGCAAGCTTTGTATAAGTGGTGCTAGTAAAGTAAGCTAGCTAATGTTGGCAATCTGCCACTATACCAATATTTTGGGGGAGGTGGTTTTTGTCTTGACCTGGTTTCGCCCTACCTTGGTCTTGATCTCTGCCCCTAAAAGTCTTGGTATTGTTTTTGTCTCGGGTTAGGTCACATTGACTACAAAGCCAGTTTGAATTATTAAAATATGATAGTAAAATATTTCTAAAAAGAGTACCAAATATTTACAGATTTAAGCTATTTATCACTAACCCCACAAATACTGACGGTACACTACACTTTCTTTTGTCATTCTTTTTGTTGCAAAAACAAACACATCATAATAAGTCAGTGTATCATGAAACTAAGTAAATTTATGTCATTCCTGGCAAATCTTCTTGCTCTCTGATCTCATCCATAATTTCAACAACTCCATAGAGACAAGCCTTGCAGTGAGCTCATTAAATCCGTCAGGAGTTGCTCTGCTTTGCTGCGTCATCTGAGCTGGAAAAAACAGCAGAAATCAGGAACGTCAACGCCCTGTTTCTTGGATAACATACTGTTTAGTGCTTGTCTGAAACAAATGGATAGCAGATGGAGAGTGAAGGCATTTGGGGGCAGATATGCACTGAAATTAAATGAGCAAAGAGACTGTAGGTCAAGGTAGAATTGGGTCGAAAGGAGTTAGGTCTGGCACTTGAAAATCCTCAGGATGTACAGGAGGCCATGCAAAGAGTTCATATTTGAACTAGATTAAGACTGAATGATGGATAGGGCGTAAGAAGAGAGGATGTTGACTTTGGAACACTGAGATACCAAAGGATTGAATTTTAAACATGGAACATATGAGTGGACAGGAAAGTAGATACTACCATTATCAAATCCTTCCTTTGTTGAAATCCAAGCCTGCACGAAGGAGAAATTATTTCCTTCAAAGTCCTGCAGGGCTGATTTTTCAAGTAAAAGTAGAAATGTGAAACTAAAAGCAAATGTGGCATGATGTTTGGCAGTGTGGCCTGAGATAAGAGGCAGGCCTATAAAGACCCACTGAGTCCATCTCTTTCCCATCACTACTCCCTAGTACATAGAGGTGTGCTCACTACACCTCTATGTATCTCCAGCGGGAAGAGACTATGTAGGTGAGGGAACAGACTCACTTAAACTAATAAAACAGAGTGGAGCTACAGAGTGGGGCGTCCTTTCCATCATTCAATCCACATGAACAAAACATGTTCATGTAAAGTGAGGTGTATCCAAGGGTGTAACTTTGTGTTGCAAACTGGTGGGGATACACTGTGAGGAAGAGTGGGTGGGGCTGGGGAGTTAAGAATAAGGCCAAAACTTCAATGTGAGTACAGCCTTATTTAATAACTCAGGATTTACATCCTGATGAAGCTTATCAGATAAATAATGCTTTTTGAAATTAGAAACATTTTAGCAGGCATTAAGTATATTAAGAAATGTAAAGATGTTCAAACACAAGTCATCCAATCAATCTATATAACATCTGTCACTTAGTGATGGAATTAGTAAAAAAAAAAATTTTCAGTCATATTCTGATTTATGGAATTAGTGTGTATATTTGCTCAATGCTTGCCTACATTTGAAAACAGTTGCAAAATTCAGCTCATGTCGTCCTTCCAACACGGCGCTGCCTTGGGCGATTGTCCATATCAGAAAACACCACTGCAAGTCACATCTGTGCCTCAACTCGTCGAGATTTTCAGTGGGACTTTGTTTGGTACTAGATGGGGTAGTTGGGATGTAGAGTGACCATCAATATGCATTGGATATCGCCAATTATCCACCACGGCTAATGACATGCACCTGGGGACGGTGGACACCATTTTATGTAGTCATGTCCACAAAAGCATATGTGATTAAAACGCAGTATGAGCAGTAATCTGTCACAAAGAATAGTTATAGCCCCCATATTGATGATCTAATTTCTCTAATGTGTGGTTTAAGTTAAATATGTGAAAAGTGCCGATGTTTGGATATGTAAATTATGTATTCTCTTTGAATGTAGATATATAAACAATTTGGTTTCTGTCAGTTCTGTCAAGATGCAGTAGAGGATTAAATAAATTTCTTTTTTATAATGGCCAATAATTAAATGTGACCTAATTGCTGCTGTTGGAGCCATGGTTTAAAGTTAACAAACTTTGACTCCTAAGCTTTATATAATATTTCATCCTATTTCATGATTGCTGTAAATATGGCCATATTCTACAAACAAATGATGCAATTAGTCTAGGGACGTAGAAGCCCAGGAGAACAACTTGAAACCAATTCTCTTTTTTATTAGTCTATATCAGCTTAATATGACACGCAGAACCGTTGCCATGGCAACCGACATACAACAGCTTTAGGAGTAGAAAGGGCAAAGATTACATTCAAAAAACACAAACACTTCCCACACAGAAAGTATGTAAACACACCAAAAGAGAACGTTCCGTCCTTTACAGATTTCTGTTTTTTGAGTTTTCAGGCTTGATGTTTATTTTGCGATCATTAAAAAATAATTGCCTGAAAACTTGTGGTGGCTGATTAGCTAATTTAAACACCTGCTCTACTGGTAATCTGTCACAAAGTAGATGTGTGGGTCGCCTTATTTTTGTGCTAACTGAACTGAAACACACTGAACTATGCAGCTTGGGCATGTTAAGTTTATCAAAGTTAAGCTACAACAACTGACCTACTCCCTACTTTTTATGTATATTTTTTAAATTAAAACTTTTTACTGACATGCAAAATGTAATTTCCTTGGATCTTGTTATCTTCCTGTTGTAACATTGACAATTAATAGCAAAACATTGTGTTCCTTTTTCAGATTTTTGTTAATTTCCTGACCACCGATATTCTTGACTCAATGCAAAGCAGAAGCCCATGTGGTTCACTGTTGGTGAGGACATGTCCACACCAATCTTTGGTATACCAATCTCCAGATAGAAAGTATAGGTATTATTTAATTTTTGATGCATCCAAAGCAAGGTATGGAACTATAGCAAAATTAAATAAATGGCAAAATAATTATTTTACATATAGTACATTTTTTTAAATAATTAAATAATAGATTTATAAATCCAACCATTTATGTACTCATCACTAATCTGACTTATTTTACGATCCATTTAATTACTTATTTATTTATGTTAGTCTGGCCTTTCATAGAACTAATTAAACACATAAATTCTATATTATGAATACTGAAATATTGATACATGCCTTTAAGAGATGTAATGAATTCAATTGCAATTAATGAATATTTCAAAAATAATGACATTTATGTTATAAGTTTCTTCTGAACATGTTCTTTCTTGTGTATAGATACCACTATTTGTTTATCCACTATAATACATTTATTTATGTACTTATTTCTTCACATTATACATTTATGATATGCATACATAAATATATAACAAGTCATTCATTTTTTGAATCATAAAACTTTGACACTCCATAAAAAGGAGTGGGACACACGCTGCACAGAATTTTCCTCATATAAAAAAACAGCATACCTCCAGAACCTTCCCAGTGATGTACTTCTTACAGCTCTCACACTGGATGCCAAACATAGCATGGTAATCCATCTCACAGTAGGGGATCCCATCTCTGTTTGGGTAACACATGAGAAATTATCTAGAGACAGCACACAGCAACAGACATGCTTAATATCACACAGATAATCTAGTGTCTAACATATCCAATCAGGACACTTTGTCTTGACACTTTGCCAAGACAAAGTGTCCTATCTTGGCATTTCAGGTATACCACATACAGAAATAGTTGCCTGCATGTAACAAGACAGCATTTCAAAAATGATGGCGATGGATGGAGATTACTTGATTGAATCAAGACTGGATCTGGCATCAAAGTAAAAAGGTCAAATTCATAAAATAACCTGTACATGTACAAGCTTTAAGCATTTGGATTATTGGATTTGTGTATGTGTGTGTTGGGGTGTGTGGCCTTGTACTTGATACATTGTAAGGACCTCTAACACGCAATACGTTGTGGGGACACACTGATCCATGTGAGGGTCAAAGCCTGGTCCACAGGAGAAGTGTTGTTTTTGGGTTAGGGTCAGAGTTAGGCTGTAGTGGTGAATGGAAGTCAAAGCAAAGTCCTGGTGAAGATGAAGGAAAACAATATGTGTGTTTGTGTGACTCCATGGCCAACACAAACGCCTTTTGTGTTTTTTATGAACACAAAGGAGCTGTTTGCCACTGGAAGTCTGTGTGAACCTTTATTGAAGACATTTTGTCAATCTGGTGAAGGAGCTAAGTCATTCCTAGTCAAGCTCGGCAAATAGCAGTTAGAAGGAACATATTACATCAAATTTGACATGTTGCAATGTATTTAGTTTACAGTCTGACTGTCATGGGATATGTTTGATTTGGAGATGCCAGAAACCTTCTGGAAATCTTCCAGTTGAGCAGTGGTTCCCAAAACTTTCCAGCTTCTGACACACAAAATAAAATGCAAGAGAGTCTTGACACCAACTCTTGGTTGAGCACACAAACATTTTAACAGAGTCAATTAAAAGGAGGATAGCTGGATCTTTGTTAATAGCCAGAGTTACTTACTTGCTTATGTACTCAGCATTGAGCACCTTGTTGCACACTTTACACTTGAAGCAGCCCAGGTGCCAGTGCTTGTCCAGAGCAACAAGAGACTGTTCATTCTTGAATTCCCTCCCACAACCACAGCAGTCTGCACAGAGCACAAGTAGATGAAGATAGAGGAAGTTAGCTTCAGCTTCATCATGGAGTAAAAGTGACATCGGACATTATGGGAAAATTCAAGTTCATGGGGATGGAACACAGAGTTCAGGTTTGGAACAGGAACTGGAATCAGTACTAACTGTGGACAGCCTGGATGGGTGCTGGGCTGTTGGCAGGCAGAGGTAGGGTACACTTCTGGCAGATACACTCTTTTCCATTAAATGTCACCCGATCACCAGCTGGGAATGGCTGCCTGAAAACAAACAAGACATGTAAAATCAGATGAAAGATTTCACTGGGGCTGTGCCATGTGAGAAGAGTTAGGTTTAAAGTTAGGAGAACAAAACCCGAACCCTCACTGACAACCATCAGCTGTTGAGAGGGCTTCATGGGAATATGATGACATATTGTATAGACGCGATCATAAAAAGGTCCAACCGTCACCAACCATACAAAAAGATTTGGTTAACTTCTCTAAAATCTTCTCATATTGTTTCTTTCTGGTTCTGAAAAGAAAAGACACTTTTCATATTTTTACAGTATATTTCAATCTATTCACACATCTAGCCATGTTGTACCAGAATGTTCATGAGCATCATGGGATTGGTGTTTTTGTTGGTGGACAACTCTCTGTCTCCTTCAGTGTCAGTGAAGATGTGAATATACTGAATCATAATTTGAGAATAGAAGCTCCTTCCCAAACCTGCAAGGATTAAACAGCGATAATAGCTGAAAGGCGAAAGGCATGTCTGAAGGAGTCGCCCAGGTTTGAACTACTTGGTGGAGCTGCAATCAGATTTGAGGTGGTAACTTTTATTCAACTCTTTGCTTTTGCAAAGAGTTGGGAGGTTATTTTATCAGCAACTAAAGTGGAGCAGCTAACATTGTATTCTATCATCATTCACCAGAAAAAAAAGAATGTCTCTTCAGAGACAAAATGCATCATGCCACTGGAGATGCATTCCAAGTGCAATGAAAATAATTTGATATTACTGATAGTGGCTGGTTATGAATTTCCTTTCCACAAAGTTACTACAACTGAGCACAGATAGGATGATGATCACTTGGTAAAGCAAGGCTCCAACTGGCTGCCATGTGTTGCTGTCCTGAGCTCAGAAATGTGACACTAGCTGCTGTCACACCATCAGGTGATGAGAAATAACTGCAGGCAGGCTGAGGGAGACGATTATGGGTTAGTCATTTAGAGTTCGACACCTTCCTGAAAGTACAAATCTGTCTTTCCCATATTTCACCTTGATGGGAGGCAGTTGGAGTGTTAAAGGTCACCTTGCTGCTGTAAGGTCCAAAAGGTCCAAAAAAGTCCATTCCCACATGTGTGAACTTAGGCTTGTTTGGGAGTACACACTTCTCCAAAGAGTCTGCCAGTTTTTCGACTGCATGTGAGGCATTTTGATATTATTGTGCGGGCTGCTCTGTTCAGTCCTGGTATCCAGTACTGCTGTGTGACCTTTGCACAGTGACCATTCTGTTGATGGAGCTGCTGCAGAATCCATCTAGTAATGTGATGTCCTTTGTGCAACACTTCTTTGGGTGTCTTGCTTCCTCTGATATGGCTGATTTGTTCAATTGACTTCCAATTTTGATGATGCCATCTTGTAGAAAAGGATCTAAATTGGAAAGTTGATTCAACCACTTTACATGGGAATCCTTAATTAAGAGTGAAGACAACTCTTTTGGATACATCTCTCTTTGACTGTAAGGTGTTGGCACAAATTTTGTGTCTTCCAAGACCTGCACAGACAAAGGTTTTTCTTTCACTGACTTTCTCAGTCTTGTCATTTCTTCAGGTTCTGCTTTAATGATTCCATCTATGTAAGGGCAGCAACCTTTTTTACTTTCTTTTCTTGTCTCAACAAGGTAGTGGAGCAGGCCTTTCATACATAGCATCCAAGCAACAGCTTGCAAAGTGCAAAATGCATCTCCAGCTGCATGATGCATTTTGTCTCTGAAGAGACATTCTTTTTTTTTTTCTGGTGAATGATGATAGAATACAATGTTAGCTGCTCCACTTTAGCATCCATGCAACAGCTTTTTTCAGTTTGTGCCAGTCAGTGTAGTATTCCATCAGTTTTCTCATGGGTGTAACTTCAGTCATGGTCAAGAAACTGACCATGACTGATACTTGGTATGTCAGGCTTTAAAGGCCTGACATACAGGCCACTCATACTCCTCTTCATAAAGGAAATGTGGACCACAAATCCAAATGTGGTTCTGGATGAGAGTGGTAAATTTTGTACCATGTGAAGCCATATCTGCTGCATTAAGTGAACTATTCACGTATCTCCATTGAGATAGTGAAGTAGCTTAACTAATGAGTACAACCCAGAAATCATCTGGCTTCATAAATCTCTTTGTTTGGAACCTGGATAGCTCCTTGCATCCATCTTTGCAAATCTCCTTCTCCAACATCCTCGTCCCAGCTCAATTTTCTTTGATAGAGTTCTCTCAAAATCAGCTTGGCAGGAAGAATAAAGGGGGAAAATAAGCCCAGAGGATCATAAACTGAGTTAACAACTGAAAGAATTCCTCTTCACATGGCAGGTTTTCTTGGTACGTTCACCTTAAACATGAAAATATCCGACTCGGTACACCAGCGTATTCCTAGTGCTCTTCGGTAGGCGGAGTGTCTTTATTCAAGTCTAAATCCTTTATCTCTGCAGCTCTTTCATTTTCAGGAATACATGACAGAACCTGTCTGCTGTTACTGACCCATTTTGTCAGGTCGAATCAACCTTGCAAGAATAGAGCTTTCAAAGATTGTGAAAGTGCTATTGCTTGGTCCTCTGAAGCCACAGCTGCCAAACAGTCATCCATATAAAACTTTTCTTGATTGTTTCAGCTGCTTCAGCTGTTGTCTCATCTTCTTCGTCCTCTGCTGTCTTTCTTAAGGCAAAACAAGCGCAACTTGGAGATAACATGGCTCCAAAAATATGTACAGTCATTCTGAATTCCTCCAGTTTTCCATTCAAATTTCCATCAGGCCACCATAGAAAACACAGGAAATCAGAGTCCTTTCAGGGTACCCTGACTTCGTAAAATATTTCCTCTATATCAGCCATCAGTGCAACCTTCTCCTCTCTAAACCTTGTCAACAAGGTATTTGTCAGATCTGGGCCTTGGAAAAATTGGTTGTTCAGTGAAACTCCCTGATATGCTGCAGTGCAGTCAAAAACAACTCTGACTTTCTTCTTTTTTGGATAATACACCCCCTTTGCTATGATGTCATACATGAAGGCTTTATAGTCAGCATGAAACTCAGGGTTCTTTATTAATATTTTCTTGAGATTGATGGCTCTCTGATTAGCTAGACTGTGACTTGTTCTTAAATGGGAGACTTATATAGTAGTGTCTGTCGATGAGCTGACAAGACTGTACCACATCTTTCATGAATTGCAGATCATCTTGTGACAGAAATTTCATGTTGTGTGAACACTGAAGGTAGGTCAATTTGTCTTTCCTCTTCAAATCCACTGACTTCCAGGAGTGACAGGATGTGACTATGGACAAGCTTCTCCTGTCCCATAGTTCGTAGCAAAATGTCCGTCTCTCTGCGTCTTAAGTTCAGTGCTTTCCTGATCGTCTCTGTGCAAAACGTCGCTGAACTGCCAGGATCTATAAAGGCATATTTCTCAATTATTGTGAGCTTTTCTTGGACTTGAACTTTACAGGAACAATAGCCAAAACTCCTTCTTTGCTTCCGTTCCCAGTGTATCAAAACATCTCCTGGACTACAGCACTAGTGGCCTGAGTTTCAGATGTGCTGTTTCGTTTTTGGGTGATGTCTTTTCTTCTCTTTTTACGTGTAGGATGCTTGGATGTTTCCGCAAACATAACTGACATGTCAATCTTCTTGAACAATCTTTACTCAATAAATTTCAAATATTCAATCTTTTCCTTGTGTGCTAGCTTCTGGAACATTTCACAGTTGTCAAGAGTGTGATTCTTGTCAGAGTACAAACCGTTATTCTGAGATACTTTGCCATTGTGAGTCTTTGTGATTTGGTTTTACTGCAAAAAATTTTGTTTTTCTGTGTCAACACTTGTAGCAAAACTGCTACTTCTTGGAGTACTTTCCTTTGATTTCCTCACAAAACAGCTTTTTTTCCCTCTTTGTTTTGTAGATAGACTGACTTTCTGGAGATCACCAAACAATGGATCTAAGGTGATCTTTGTTTGTTTGTCAATGTAATCTACCAGATCTGCACACCTTGCTCTTCTTCAAAATATATGAAAGCTATGTGATTTTCCTTCTACTTTAGAAATATGTGCCACTTTGTGCTGGTCTATCA